>MNPL01010676.1:0-35734 GCA_002081605.1 Tropilaelaps mercedesae
ACACAAGGTCAAGAATACTACACACGTCAGTACAGAAAGTCAAGTTTATGAGCGATCGTGCCCGAGCCAATAAAACACTATAAAAAGGATGTCCATACCCTGAATAAATGCGAAATATTGGTTTACAAGAAGCCCTAAGGCTAAATACAAGTGCCCTAAGAAAGCGAGTCAAAATTATCCAGAGAGTGCCAAATGGAGCCAAATAATCACGTGAAAAATTGGTGTGTAAAAATGGAGCAACAACAGTTGGATGCAGCTAAAGGCGTCCCTGACAAAAAATGATGATCGTTACAAAGATACAGCTATCCAGCAAATATATAACGGATTCTAATACATTTTTCATAAATACCACATAATAATCTTTGGGAAGATCGGGAAGTACCTCTCTCCATACCAAAATGAATAATTATGACGAATGGCAGGGTCAGAGATAAGATATTTCGTCGTAAAATAATAATAGGAATTTAGTCAGGACAAGACGAAGATATTTCACGTCTAGATAGCACATGTGCAGGTCCATTAGACTAACAATAGAGAAATGGGGAACAGTCGTCGATTCTAACATATTTCACAATATTTTCATTAAACGTACCGATGTGTGCGGGATCAGTAACCGAAAGCTCATTTACTTTTATGTCTAAAAAGGGCACATTACTTATCTGCCTCAAAATGCTGTTAATTAACATTTCGGGATGATCTCTCGTGGCAAGGCCATCGAAGTTTGAATTTTCGCCTCATGTCAATCACACCCTTCAGAGATACAGCGGCGCAAATGTACACTCACACTTGACAAAAAGTAGAGTTACAGTTATATGCAAGTGGCATAAAATATAGACACTCGGTTTTTTCTACTATATACAAAAAGTAAATACTAACTAATAACGTAATGTAAGCTATGTTAAATTACAACAATTTTGCTCTAGTGGAGCCAATTTAATTGCAATTAGAAACGTGCTGAAATTGAGCGCCGCTATCAATTATATGGTCGATTAACATATTCTTCAAAAGAGCATTTTGGTTTTATTGATTTCTTTCAGGCTTTTTTGGTGTATTAAGCCATATAATACAATGTCATCTTTAGGAGATACTTGAACTATAATATGCAATTTGAGTTTGAACGAGAGCAAGTGTATAATGAAGGAATATTGAAAAACAGAAAATGCCGAAAAAGTCCTGCAGAACTGGGCTAGAGGGTTCGAAGCGTCGTCACCGACAAATCAAACGATTCATAAAATTCGCATCATATTTGAAAAAACCTAAAATATTTGTAGCATCTTGAAAAGTGTGCCAGTCGGCGATCGCGAATAGCGGCGAAAGCTTTTCTGGAACCGAACATCTGTTGAAGGGCGTTGACCGGCATAATGAATCGTTAAAGTTCAGAAATGCGTCAGATGAGATTAGTTTATGGATTGTTGAAAAATTAACCGAGACTTCGATTAAAATTCTGCAATTTTAAATAATAAGCAGGAGGAAAGCGGCGTCCCTAAATGATTTACTTGATCTGTCGTGGCTCGCTTTGAATTTCCGGATGTTGTAAGCCATCCCAACTTTTTGTACATACAAAAAGTTTTTTTCAGACCACGTTTGGTTTCAATGTATGTGTAAATAACACATTTTTGTGCAATTCGATTTTCACAGTTGCCTTGTCCGCAGTGAGCCATCATCGGCTTCTGGGTTTTGTTATGCTCGTTACTTCTATCTTCTATCTGTTCTGCGGCAAATAAATGCAAGTATATAGCCGAAAGGCGATTTGCAATGGTAGGAGGACTAGGTTTTTAACGACAGGGGCATCACAAACTTGGCTGCATTACGGGTTGTCTTTTTACTATTTCGTTGGTTGGGAAAACACTGCCATTAGGAATAATTTGTCCTGTTATCTTAAAGGCCCAAAGCGCGATCTCATAGTAAATGGAACGTTGAAACTTCTCTGACGATTCTGAGGAATGTTCAATTTTCTCAAAGTGGTATATAAAGCCGAGGCTCGTAGCGTCTGATTAAAGATTTTAACCCTGTTGATGATGTCTGATTCTACTGCATTCAATTTCACCGTAGTCTAAGGTTCTAGCTTACCGGCAGAACCAGCCGGTCTTTAAAGTGAGAACATCCAGAACTCGTCTCTGCTCCAAAAACACTATGTCGTTACCTAGTAAGTAAAGGGATCGATCGCGTGTTTACTTATCGAACGTATTTTGCCGCGTACAGTTTATCGACGAGAAAAACGCGTTCTCTTTAAACGTTTGTATGTGACTTAGCGCCCGTAAAAACTATACCAAATACTGTACTCTTAAACCTGACGGTTATCTCGTTTATACCTTAATGTTTAGGCTTTTTTACTATCTTCCAGTTTGAAATGCTCATAGTTCAAAACTAGTGCAGTAGAGTGCGGTAGAGTTATATCTGACTGGGTATGTGGTTTCGCGGACCTGCTGTTAACATCACCCGCGAAAGTGTGTCGGATTGTCCTGTGCCGCGTACACTCTGCCAAGTTACTCAAGGGATATAGTTGCCAGTGAACGAAAATATAAATTACCTATCTAAGGATCCCAAATTCTACACTGTTCTTTTCTTTAATGCATCTGATATTAAAAGATATGATCACCAGGTAGTTGTCCTACGCCTGTCACTGTGTTTAGTGTGGAGTTGGATATAGCTGTAACATAACTAAATCTGTAAGAGCGTCTATGGTAGGGTCTTAACAATAATTGTGATTGGCACAAGTATGCCTAACAGGTCGAATATCTGAAGGGGTACACACCGAGCCAGCCGAATCGGCGGCCACATCTGGGTCCGCTAAACCCGCAATCTCTTTAGAGGCGTCAATCTCTTCCGTAATACAAGAAGCGGAGGAGGAAACGCAAGACAAAAAAGGATCAGCCCCGGGGCGATACGCGGGAAGTCCTGCAGATTAATTTCAATCGTAGTTGAGGTGCATATGACCTACTCAGGTTCGAGTGCTTAGACAGGCACGTTTCCATTGCTCCAATCTCGAAGCCGAACCAATGAGTCGCTGAAGAGCTCGCTACTAGAAGAGACAGCTAGTGTGAGGACGAGCAGATGGACATAGCAGTCTGGTGCCACTTAAGGAAATCTACCCTGCAAATAACAGGAAATGGGCCGGGCCTAGGGTACTTTTGGATAAAATTAGAGGGTAAGACACTTTTTTACAGTTGGTATTTTCCATCTACTAGAATACAAGAAAACGTTTAGCAGTTTTCAGAAGGACTAGAGGAGAATATTAGAATTCAGAGGGCCGGAAAGAGAGTTCTTATAAACACGGACCTTAATGCGCCTCATGCGGGATTGGGTGGAACATCGGGCTAGGGCTCTAGAGGCAGCCATGGGTGGCAGCCCACGACTTCTTAGAGATCAATGAGGATGAACACCCAGCATTCGAACGAAAAAGTCAGAGGGCCTGGCTGGATCTCATCATGGTAAGCAAAGACTCAATAAGCTAGGCGACAGTTTTTCTTCGAGAAAAACAAAATACACAAAGGCCTGTTGAGCAGGTAGGTTTCAGATGGGAAATAGAGGGGTAGATAAGAGTATCTTCGAAAAAGAGGTGTCCGCCTTTCTCGGCAGGCGGAAGTCAGAGGGCGAATCTTACGAAGGACGAAGATGTCTTCTTGACAAGGGGGTAATAAAGCCGGAAGAATTCAGTGGAATAATAGGAAGGCCCGTACCAGGACATGCCACGAAGAAGGGAGCTCACAGACGCCTAAGGGACAAGAAGTCCATGATGGAATAAGAGTATCAAGCTTGCCAGGAAGAAATGCATCAGGGCAAGAAGAAGGCTTGCTAGGCGTAATGGGGCTATTGGTAGAATGGAAAAAGGTCTCACCCTTAGGAAACAGAAGAGAGTATAAAGCGGGTTATACGGGACAGTAATAGCAGGGCACGTAAAGGCCCTCAAAACATTGTTGAAAGGGACATCTAGAGCTTACGCTATAAAACAGCCAGGGGCAAGGTACGGGAAGGAGCACCCGCCGTTAGGACAAGAGTAAGAGAGATAGTGGAAGAAGAAAAAGCATTTGCTAAAGTCATCGCGGAGGAAGTCCGCCAGGCGTGTACCAGGCGTACCTGGGCAAAGCATTTAGCCTAGACGGCGTATTGGTGGAGGGTTCGAGTGAGTAGCCAGGTGGGGAAGAAAGGAGATCCTCCCTAGGGCGTTTAATAAACTGCTTCATAAAGGGGTCTTCCCTGGGGTATGGAAAAAAGCTAGGCTGGTTATACTTGAGCCTGGTGGGCCAACGGTCAAAGACATCAGACTCTTGTTGATATACTCGGTAAGCTCTAGGAGCACATTGTAAACACGAGACTGACGGACGAAATCAACAATAAGGCCTTTCCGACTCTTAGGCTTCGGAAGGGTAGATTTTCCTTAAGCTTATCCAGCGGGTAGTAAGTTTTGCGGTGAAGGAGACAACGAAATCACTTAAGAGTAGACGCTTCGTCTTCAAGATTTTGCTAGACGTTAGAAATGCCTTTAATCCGTTCGTATCGAGGGACATCATGCTCGCACGTGAAGAGAAGGAAATCTTTGGGGGCTTGAGACACATCATTTTTTCATATTTTAGTCAACGGTCCCTTCCAGCGGGTGGTCGGGGTGGCAGTGGAGGGGCCCCTGGGGGTCGGTCATGAGTTCTACTTTTGGAACCTAGCTTATAACGTCACTTGTTTACGCAGACGATTTGGATTTGCTGATTATGGAACCCTATGGAGAAACCTTACAGGAGAAAGCCAACAAAGTTTTTTTAGCGTGGCTATATGGATGAGGAACAGTCAACTGGAGCTACAGCCAGATAAGATTTTTAGCCAACTTAACAAAGACTGTCAGACACACAGCCAAACAAAAGGCACTCTAGGAGGAGAACGGAAATTACGCTGAGCGTCCAAATATCTCTGGCTATTTGGAAGTGCAGGGCATACCGGACCGTCTCCATGGAGGTTTTGTACAGACCTTTTGGTTCCGGACCCTTGCACTTACGTGTTTAGGAAAAATCTTCAAGAAGATGCGCCCCGGAACTTTAGCAAAAGACAAGCGAGTAGGTTGAGGAGACTATGAGGGTAGAACAGGTTATGGAGTCATTTAGGGGACAGATTTTAGAAGATAAGGATGGCTCAGGCCCGGCTGACGGAGCAGAAATTGGCGGGGGCTGAAGCAGGGCCCGTAGGAGGTTCGGCCCCGTTGCACGCGCGTTATCCCTGGAGGCATGTTTGAATTAATGCGATAAGCTTTCCGACCCACTCAGAGGGAGGGAACACGGATTTAGTAAGTCCGTGAGTTTCACATGCGCTGATATGACTGTATCAGTGTGCGTGTGCGTTGACGATTACTAAAATCCCAAAAAAGATGAAACACCATGAACAAGGCCTAGCAAGAAAAGTGGATAAGAGGAACACGAAACAGTCCAGGATATCGATTCGGACAACTGATCCCAAAAACTTTAAGCCTGGATAGACAGGACAGATAGTGACGTCTCATTTGAATTTGTGAAAATAATTACCGAATATGGATATTTCGGAAAATATTTAGATAAAATCGATAAATTAGTGTCAGCACAATGTAAATACTGTAACGAAGATGCAATAGACACATCAGAACACAATATTTGAATTTTGGGCATGGACATTAAAACGATGTTCTTCATTAAATTCAGGGGCTTTCTTTAAAGCATTGGTCAACAAAATGATATATGACGCTTCTGCTCGAGCAGATTAGATGAATGAGATAAGCGAAGTAATGCGAGAAAAAAAGAGCTAAGAGTTTACAGAGGGTTATTAATGTTTAAGTAGGGTCTCTGGCCATTTGATTCAGCTGAACACTATCACACTCAGTTCTTCCAGCTATGCTGTGCATACGCGACGTGAGTTTCAGTAGATTAGGCTCGCCCTCAGCGGAAGTCTTACAGCACTTGTCAAATACCCAGGCGCATGGCCAAGTGCTCATGATGAATTCTCCGTCGCCAAGAAAATGGCGCTGCTTTAGAGTGAGCCTTACAACAGTTGTGCACATAGCTTCAGGTGAGGAAGGTGCACTTTTTCAGACCATCCGATGCAAACAATTATTATTAATATTATTAATGAAGTAGGTAATAGTGGTTGTAGTGAGCAAAAAATACTAGTCATAAGTAAAATACTAGTGAGAACATGATACAGTTATTTCGAAAGCATTGCTCCACAGCGATACATTTTACACATTTGACTCAAGTTGTCCGATCTGATCTTTTAGAATATTATGGAAATATTTATTTTTGAAAGTGTTGGTCGCGAGTGCCCCTGAGTTCACTCCCAACGTGTTCCATAACTGAATCGATGCTATTTCTACTAATCACAAACTATATTTAAATTCAAATAGTGGTTTATTAATAGAATTGTAGTTTTTTTACAATATTTTAGCTCTTTTACAAAAATAAAGCGTATAAATGATCTTAAAGAACTACTGAACGGCAATTAACACCTATAATATTGGAATACGCAGATTATGGTAACACCAAAGTATAGGCAACAATTCAAATTTACATTAAGGCAGTTGAAAAACCATGTAGATTAAATTACCGCACTTCTTATAAATTTACAGGTCGTACAGAGGGTTTACAAAAGAAATCTTCTCACGTAACGTGCAAATTTTTGGCAAAGGTAAGTTAGCTGATATTCCGTGGAATCAAACCCCACGTAGTTGCGAGCGCGTTGCAACTAGACTGAAAGCATAAGATTTTACGAATTTCGGTGCGCGCCGGGTCGTTTTCCTGACTGTGACATTGATTAAAAACGCTACACCAAAAATAATGCGTCCTTTGACGATCTTGAATACCAGAAACTCTTTATGAACTCGAATGAAAGTGACGTTTATGGAAAAGGTTTTGGACCGAATTACGCCGTTTTCTTTCAAAGATAGCACGGAGCGCATGGTTCTGGATATTTCGCCCCTTTGAACTATTTCTTTAAAACTGTTGTCTCAGCAATATCATGGTTAAGTAATGGGATAACCGACATACCATGAGTCAGAAAAGGGCTCTCTATAGAAAATTTAAGAACTAAAACGCCTTATCAAAGCGATGATCGCATAACATTCTATGACGACAACGAGCCTTGGTCTACTCTTTTTCGTAGTGGACTAGATTAAGCTATTTAGAGCTAGAGAATAAGGCGGCATTTTCACCCCCAAATTGCACAAATGTATTGCTTTTTGAGATGTACAAAATACATGAAACAATTTTGTCCTGAAAAGCCATCGTCTCAAAAGATTCCGCCTTTAGAATTGTTGGTCGAAAGCTCAACTGCAGAGCTGATGGACAATGATATTCCAATAGAGACGAAGTCGATCAAGATTATGAGCACGTAAACCCTTATAATTAAACTCTTCAGTATTTTATGTTGATTGTTCTCCAAGAATATTTAAAATATCTGAAATTCACTGCCATCGCCTGTCTGGAAGAGCAATACCAACAAATGAGCGTAAACCCAAACTTTCTAGCGTTTGCCGAAGAAATGAGTGTTAGGCGATTGACAGCTGCCGCCATATCTAGGAAAATTAATATGGCACATAAAATTCTCTTGAAGAGCATGTTACCTTCTGCTAGAGGTATGCGAAAGATAAATTTCGGCGACCGAGACTAACGGACCCTAAACTGCAACGGAGAGGAAAATTCAAGCTGTGTTATGCCGACCAAGATGAACTATTAAAGCATTTTCAAAATCCTTGGACAAGTAATCCACTAGTGAGATCAGCTTCTAGTTTTGAGTAAGTGTACGGTTATCCTGATATTTTTAATAGAAAGATAATTGTAGTGCCCTTTACCTTGCTTAGAAATGATCCGGTCTGCGTGATATGATGCAATCAGCTAAAGCGTGAATGAGCTAAAGGGTAAGCGAAAACTGATATAGTTTTATTACTTTACTGGGAATACTGATAACATCAATACCTTACGAGGCTTCAGTGAAATTGAGCGCCATTTTGATTTCGAATGCCCGACTTTTGTGGAAACAAATGACTTAGCGCGTGTGGATCAGATGGAGGCTGGGTTGTGTCTGACGTCATTTTTACATACATGGAAAATCATATTTCTTGAGCAAAAATCGCAAAGTATTCCTTAAACCGTCAGCGATGGATACCGCATTATCTAAAGGAAAAATCCTTCTGGCATTAGTAAAGCGACTATATTCATACATGCTAAATTAGACTTAAAACAGTTTGCTACGCGCTTGTTTCCACTTGGGAGTGTTATGAAACCCAGTGCTCGTGGTTACCCGGTTTTTAAGCATTCACTAGGCTAGCATGTTTAGTTTATATTTGAAAGTAAAGTTTATATTTAGCAGTCCACTTTGTTAAAATAGATAGTTTACAATCAGTCTCCCTTGGAAACTATTTCAGTGTACTATTCTGCGTTATTTTCAACAACACGCCATAGCCAGCAGTGTTACTTACGCCAGACATGACCTGTAGTTTTTGCCTTTAACACAAATATTCACATTGCGCTCGCTACGTCAGATCAAACATCCAATATTTTACAGTATCATTCTGCAGACTAGTTTGTCAATATCCACAGCTTTCATTCATTCTTAAAGAATGATAGATTTACATGGAACGCCACAAATGTATTCAACCTTACGAATGAAATTATGAAATGTTTATTTTGAGGACGTACTTGTGCGATACGCATTATACGATTTAATTATCAGATACTAAGCATTTTCCCACATAATCTGCGACCACGCCTGTCTACAGAAGGTATCGTTGCTGACCTTTACATTCATAGTGGGCTTTTTTAATGGACACCTTTTTGATCCGTTGCTGACCCCTGAGCCGAATTTCATGAATAAGTTAGAAATACTTTATACTTTCGTTTTGCCATCTTTTTTAAGATACAGTGCGGGGCTAAAGTTCATGAGCAGAGCATCCCGGATACCTCTTCTTACAGGGAAATTACGATAAATTCCAAACTGTGTTGCAGAGTGTGTCCTGGTCTAATTCTTTTAGTAGATATAGATTAGTAAATATTTTTCAATGTTTCGTAGACTACAGAAAGAGCTTATAGAAACTCTAGATACAGAAGCGTTCGGAAACATATACAGGGTCCTGAAAATTAAGAGCGTCTTAGTCCGAGTTCGTAACTTGCGGGTAGTCTCTATACGTATAGCGCATTCGAGTGCCTCATGCGATCGGAGGAGACACGTAGGTGCATGGACTCGGTTTCATGAAGTGATATCTGCGTTAGTCGTAAAAACTATTACAACCATTCGTGCTCAGATGAATTTTGTAACAAAATTTCGAAGGTCCGTGATACATGGAAATGTGGGAATTGTCTACTGTTGCAGCCCAAGGGTGGTGCTTCGTCTAGCGGATTGTTTCTGGGAGGTTTATTCAAAAACTCCTTGAGGCAGCTGATGGGCTCCAGCATAGCGAATCTGATTATTTCATGGGCTAGTTTGGCGGAATAAAACCAGTCACATGGCCGGCCATGAAGGAGCTCGAAGCTTGTATATGAACACAAGGATTTCATCGAGAAAATAGAAGAATGCGTACAATTTCAATCGTCTGTTAGATAGCTTTGTATTTAGGCAAATGCGAGTCAGACTATATCCAACAATCTCGGAGCCTATATGACGCAGATTCAATGAATTAAAACCTAATACGGAGTAACGCGAGATGTAGCCAGTCAGTCATCTTCAGAGTTGACTTTTCAAGGTTAATACGACAGGCGGACTGATATTCTGTTTAACCGTATCTCCGTTTGTGATAGTAAATCTGATTCAGACCTCCGTCACGATTTCATGAAATTGTTTCATACGCTAACTGCTTTGGTGATCGAGAACTATCGGTGTCGCCTAACGATTGGTGAAAAGCACTCGTAAAAACGGGAAAATTACCACAAATCAAGGGACGGTTCTAGTAAGATTCGTTTATTGCGAGGAAAAGTTTACCACGACATTGTAGGCAGAAGAAACTAATGGCCTGGCCTCTCTGAACTATTGTCATGCCTCCTCGAACTAGCCCTAATGACCATCCATCTCTAAACACGCGATCATATTCAGAATGTTGCAAAAATTAAAAAGAACGAATGTATCGACGATATTCGTCCTAAATAAACATGAAACGTTGTGCCTGATACCCTCAATATTATTCATTCGAAGTGAATGGGCGAAGGCACGTCTATGTGGCCTTGAGAGTATTATAAAACAGATGGAGATGCCTTTTCTTCTATAGCAGTCTTTCAAACGCTTGCTGACGATGAAGCTGATTATAGGAAAATATCTACTTTATCGACCTTGGCATCTTACTTCAAAAGCTGATTCCCTCTACGTATGTACCATCAGTGGTTTATACGCAGGCATTGTCAATTTGTTGGACAGTTACTTGCTGATAACTATGTTAAAGATATTTGGGCTAGTGGGAGATTATAAACCCGTAAAAATTTCCATATTTCCGATCGTCTCAAGGTTTTAAAAATTAATGACACCCCTTAGAGAACATGAGAGGGAGATAAACACCAGACCTTCAACAGACCTCGACTGCGACTGACCTATTTTAGTCTACAAAGCAGCATTTGGCTTCTTGCTTTTAGGATGGCATGAGAGGTCAACACACCTTTTAAACTTTGTTGGCTGTGTTGGTGAATCTGTCCTTATTCACCACCTTTTTGCGACGGCCCTTTTCCTTTTTCTTCTCTTTCCTCCCCTCCAGCGGAGCTGATTTCTTACCTTGTTTTGTCTCCCAGAACGTGGCTGATTTCTCGGCCACCTCCTTTCTCTTATTCCCGCTGCGCCCGCTGCCGAAGGAGCTACACCAGGTGCGCTCAAAGGCTGTACTCCGCTATTTGCTCATAAGCTCTGATAAAGCCTTTTTTCGCTTTCTCCAGTCACTTCTTCTGGGCTTCAATCTCCGCCACTGCGCGCCCACTTGTTTTTAGGGGGCTCACTTGCTCCTCCAAGACCTACTTCTGGGTTTGCACGAACTGCGCTGTTTTCTCTATTTCGCACACGGCGACTCGGTACACCTTCTTAAGGTCGTTTACGACGTCCCTGATCTCCCCAATAAGCACGCCTGTGTACTTTTTAAGGACTTTACCCCGCCTATAAAGAGCACCAGAATATTCTGGTATTCAATCCTCTTGAGACTGCCCATCTTTTTGGACAGGTCGGCCGGAATCGTCTCCCTTTTGCACATATGGAGCTTTCGTTTACCTGCGCTTCCTTCGGCTTCCTTCTCTCTTCTGCTGTTGCTACAAATCAGCTGGACTGTTAGCCTTCCGTTTTATATCCCTGTTTCCCGCCCTTTGGCTTTTCCTCAGCGACGCTAGGTGCACAGGCAGGTTGATCACCCCTCCCTCCTCTGGTCCGTCTGGTGGTGTTCACAGGGTTGTGATGGTCAATCTGAAAAGATTAAAGCCGACTCTTCTCCATTCTTCCAGTTGCCGTGCGGGTGCGGAGCTGCCCGTTACCAGCGTCCGGTTTTGGTTGTTTCTGAAACTTTGGATCTATCCAATTGCAACCTTATAATTGATGTGGTCTATTGCCAACCTTCAGATCTATCATCGAATTTTCTAGTGTTACTGAAAGCACGTTATAAGTTATTACCAGGATAAATAAACGTGGTGATAATTCTAGGTAATTTTAGCACCAATCATTTCGATTCAACCTTTTAAGGGACTATCACAACGCTCTTTTTCCCTTATATGACTCCGGAATCTTATTTATGACCCCATTAAAATTTCACCCACAGGGACTACCTCCTATTTTGACCATATTTGGAAAAACTTTACTACGAACTCAATACATAGCGTGGGAGTGTTGGACGCCATATTCAATAATCGTTTAGCGATATAAGTCTCAACCGTAGGCTGAACCTCATTCCGCTGTACGGATAAACGGAGAGCTGGTTCTTAACCCCGTGAAAATTGCTGACACCTTCAACAACTACGTTGCGAGTTGTGTTAGCGTTGATATACTCGTGGAGAATCA
This sequence comes from Tropilaelaps mercedesae, assembly GCA_002081605.1. Taxonomy (NCBI): domain Eukaryota; kingdom Metazoa; phylum Arthropoda; class Arachnida; order Mesostigmata; family Laelapidae; genus Tropilaelaps; species Tropilaelaps mercedesae. The sequence goes on from MNPL01010676.1 coordinate 11,959, forward strand.
ATATTATTCCAGATAATTTTTTCTTACCATTGTCTAAGAGCCTTCTGTTTGAATATTACTTATCAGGTAAGACCAAATAGGTTTAATCTGGCCGTAAAATTACCTTATCATTTCCTAAATAGATTCCATTTTTATAATTTCATGGCGAGGTGCAAACTATCTCGTTCCGCCAGTCGCTCTCATAGTTGCCACTATTAACCTCTCTATCGAACAACGGGTTTTCCTGATTTTAAAAATTATTTAGATAATAAGCAACTATGCAACAATCGGAAAGGCACCGTTATTTCCACCTGCTTGGAGATGTAATTGAGCGTATCTTCCTCGGTTAATTGATGGACTTTCTGGCTGATTTTAACATCTCAGCACAAGTAAATATGGCTTCCGCGAAGCTTCCGCGAAAACAAAAAGGCTTGGGCCACCATTCATTTGCTATTCTACTGGGTAGACGAAAAGCGTTAGATTCCGTGAGTCCTACTATACTTCAGAACAAACTTAACCAGAAAAGAGTATATCATACCTCTGCGTGTTCTCATAATCTCTTATAAATAATAATCTTCGTAAATGATAGAAGGCAGTTATCGGATACAAGTAGTTTGCCCTTTACCAGAAAAGAGTATATCATACCTTTGCGTGTTCTCATAATCTCTTATAAATAATAATCTTCGTGAATGATAGAAGGCGGTTATCGGATACAAGTAGTTTGCCCTTTTTTCACCAACAGCTTAAATTTTAAAATTCAGAGAGTAGTTTGTTGATTTTTACGTTGTTCCTGACTCTCATTAACGGTGTCTTTAAAGTGTTTAAGGGCTCGAATGTATTATCTATGCTACTGACCCCTCGGCATATATCAGTGACCCTAAGCTTGACGACCTCATTATTAAATGTAGGGAAGATTTATTAGCGGTTCGTCATTGGCTCAGAGCATTTGTTTCCTCTTAACGTGTCCAAATATACGTTTCTTACATATGCTCTACGAACAACTCCTGCTGTATCACTAATAGTATCAATATGGATATCAATAAGGTGCAAATATCAATCAGCTCAGACTAAAGCTTGGTGGAGCTATTTGTAGTGAGAAAATTGCTTGACGCAAGTACCTATGTGCGCACACAAGTACATATGCACGTATATACGCAAGTACATGTCTTCTCCGGTAAAAATAGTGTATAACCTGGAATACTTCGGCTTAAACTATGCCACCTGAATAACATCGATTTTCAGACTCCAAAAGAGAGCGTTGAGGTGCATTTATATCTATGAAATATTTCTAAGACTGACCATCAATCTACATTCAACGGAGCGGTTTTTACATTAATTCGTAAGACGGACCTCATAAATGTAAATGGGCAACGGCGGGGATCAAACCCGTGCATTTACATTCCTTCTACGGCCGCAAAGTGCACGTGAATGCACAAAGCCATTGAGCTCGAGCATTTCTTTATCTGCCCTACATGAAGCCCTCTTTGTCCATTTTCACTTTTTTGAGACACTACTAATCACTGGGGGTTTGTTTGTCATGGATTGCTTGTCATCCCAGTTGCAAGGAAGGCGTACCGTGTGGTGCAAATCGTGAAGTCTATGTTCGTTTTCTGTGAAAAATAGATGTAGCTTGTGGGTTACCATTCAGTTCATCAGAATTCGTCAAGTGTCGTTGGTGAAGCCCCAGATTTCTGAGGCTGCAATCATTTCTTCGGCAAAGATAACTGACAGTGAGCCACGTTCGGCAGTTGATGCAGAGAGGTGTCCTGAAAGCGGTAAAAATCTTCGAGCCGTTGGGGCTACTATACCGTAGGCTCGTGCGGCCCCCTCTATCTAAACCTATATGAACCCTCCTTTGCTACAATATATCAAATATTGGTTTACCTGCCTACCTTGATGGAGGCGTCAGACCGGTTGTCCTTCTGACAGCCTATATCTTTATGTATATGATGCTGAGTTCGCTGAATATGAATTATTATCTAAGTATATGGGCCGCTGTTTCGTGATTAATTGTCCATTGTTGCTCCTCTACTTCTGGTTTTTCTGTAAAAGTTCCGCAGGTAGCCAGCGCAACTAGTTCTTAGATGCTTTAGTTCTATAATGTATGCTGGATATACGCAGGAACGTCCGGGGGAACGGATGGGGGAACGGATTTCTCCCCAATATCGGTACTCCAGAGTTTCTGTGCAGAAACTCCACCACTTTGTACGTTTGTGTTAGATTTAAACAATTTACAATATGAATTGTATATTTCCTATAGTTTATATAATTTCTATGCTTACTTTACGATTCAAGTTGTATTTTGTAATCCTATCGATAGGTTTTCCGTACAGTCGGCTTTTGGTTCTGTTGAAGCTAGATGTCGCATCAAATATAGTTTCTAGTCCAAACTGAGCTGTTCTGTGATGTGGTCAATATAGCAATTAGTATATTATTCATGGAGAAATAAAACGCAACTTTGTTTATGCACGACCTTGGTATTGCCATTATGCTGGCCATGAGCGATCTACCTTTGACTAAGATAGCACACTCAGCATTTAAACACGTGATACCTTTGATACTTTTTGTTAAATACAGATTTTTAGATAGAAACGTTGCGTCGCATACCGACGCGCAGATAACGCCCACTAGTTCTATAAGTAAAATAAAAGTCGCATTTAATTGAGTTTACTAATATTTTTATTAATTTTAGTTTTGTAATATTTTTATGACGTATCTTAGTCTCATAAGGGTATCCTCTTCTTATCTTTTTGCGTCGTATTCCACACCTTTCTGATAAAAGCAACTTGAAAAGGAAGCTAATACGTATGCATTATCGTTGCATCACTTACAGAACCTACAGAAATGCTACCTAGGATAAATTAAACTGTGACTGATAAAGACATATTTGAGTTCTAACCGACACGATGGAAAATTCGAAGCTCGTCGGTTGAGTAGTCAGAAAGAAGTATGGAATACTGTGGCAATGTCAAGGTATAAATTTGTACAAATTGATGTGCATTAAAGTAATTGGTAAGGTAAGTGGTAAGGACTATAGGTACTAAAAGATACACATTCTGGACACTAGTTTGCACACTACAGATGCTCTTTGGGTAATGCCCGCGTTCTTCGCTGCTTAACCACTTCAACAGCTTCATTGACACCAAAGACCTATGTATATAATTCGTGGAAAAGTATATATAAAGTATACCATAATCAAACCAATTAGATTATGGTAGCAGGAGATAACGAAATCACAGGCGGTAGCAGAGCTGCTAAATATATTAGAGGTTGAAAAATTTTTTATCTCCGGCAAAGATATATCAATCTTTAATAGTTTTTTTTAATTTCGATATACTTCACGTCGAGGTTTCAAAAGTTACTAGAAAGGACCGGGCATGCACCGAAACACTGTTTAAAATTTCAGAACTTCTCGTTAGTGGTTATGGTGTGGATGAGTGCCTCGTAGTCGTTTTTCATCTATTAGAAGTTTTTAATGAAATCCCACGACTTGGTAAAGTTTTAGGAGCCTTCATTGTTGTCCTTCACTCTTCTTGTCAGATTTATAGCGTTATCATTCTTATCCCTTTCCTTGAGGTGTCTCCAGCGTATTCGCTCATTCGATGTTGCTTTGAAATCATTTGTGCTAGAGCAAGTACCGCTTCCGTTGCCAATGTTTGGCATGCGCAGCACATGTGAATCGCTAAGCATTCGTTGAGTGCTAGTTGATTTAGCGAGCTTGCGTTCTCCGTGATACACAATTGCCGTGATTGAGTTGCATACGTGGTGATAAAGCCGGCAATTATGGCCAGTAATTTTTATTTGCTGCCTCCTGCTCAGTTCACCCGTGGCATAATCACGAAAACGTTTATGTATGCTTCTATATAGTAACGCGTGGGGTAAAACCTTGGGCGAGAGCTACTCTAAGCTTTTTCACCTTGCGCTTGACACTGGTTCTACTACATGCACTTTTGGCACTCTATTGTCAAGACTGCGTCGCTTTCCGGCACAAGCAATACCAGATTGCCTGCTAAATGTTGCACTTGTGTTGCGCTTGAGCTCCGCTTCGTACCGAGCCGTCACGCTAGGGCAAGCTTACTCGTGTAGGCTATAATGTTTGGATTTTAAACTTTTCCTATGAGCCTGTGTGACCACACTGTACAGGAAAAAATGAAGTGCTATACCATAAATTAGGCATAGCTATCAAGTCAGTAAGCACAAGTTCGGTATGGAAAATGGAAGAAACACTATCAGACATTGTTTACTACTAATGTAATATGTGGTATTTTCTTAATATTTATTTATATTTCGAGTCATTTACAATTCTCAATAATACCTTTATGGCTAAGTTTATTCATTGTAATTAAGAAATTACAAGTGTGATGACTGACTGAGAATAAATGAGCGCGACTAGCGGTGTTATAGTACATGAGAAGCTTTATTGGCAAGCACTATATGAAGTGTTCCATGACAATGATAAACTATGTTGGATAAGTATCTATTTCAGGGCAAATGTGAAGTTACGAGTTGGCATAATTAGTACATGGATATCCGCATGGTAGGTTCGAACTGAACGAGTCGTGACCGGCAAACGCCAATCATTACGACAAATGTTCCTTTAGCTTCGTTGTTAGAAGTTCTTTTAGAGTTCTTATCTATTATTTTTTCTTTTGTTAATAGGAAACTAGCAGGAGCACTTTAGGGATATTTTACGTATACTGTTTCCAGTTTAGGTCTCTATTACCTATATTCCATATATACTCAAACGAGGGTGCTGCTAGGTAAAGGGATTAAGCTTATAGACTGGGCACTGCCCACCTAATAAGCAGCTATTTTAGTAAAGCGTTATATATGTAGATGGATTTCTAAGATGTATATCAATACAATTTGAAACTAAACGGTGAGAGATGGAAACAAATTTCAAAGGCAAATCATCTCAAGAACGAGAATCAAGTTCAGAGCCGTTGATATATAGACAAGTGTGATAAATGTAACGTAGGACTTTAAAATGTTCACAGGAACTGAAATTATTGTCGATGACTATTGAGAAAACTGTGGGACTAAAAAAGCCATCGTTTCCTACGCCTCTATAGGATAAGTGAGGATTACTGAAGCTCAGTCATTGTCCATTAAAAGACATAAAAAGTCGAATAGGATCGCAAGCTCAGCTAAAACATTATAACACAAAATTCCGTTTGCAGAAAATTAGAGAGCCTATCAAAGTAAAAGTCTCAAAAAGTCAGGTAAAACTACAACGGAGAGCTGTTTAAAATCGATTGCGCTACGGTAAAATTCAGAGAGCCAGAGGACCGTGTAGAATGCGCTAAGATGACGCTTCAATGCAGTTATTTTGTTTCTAAGAGGCACATAACTCAGGCACATAGTTTTTTTTAAAGAAACGTTGAATTCGTTCTTGTGGAAAGGATATTTCAAACTGAAAAAGGCCAAGGACGCAGTGACCGCCCACAATTGATTGTTAGAGGTGTATTTACATTCCCGTACACTATGAGAATAACGTTTGAAAGCTGCCAAAACTGTTTTAACCAATTAAAGGGTAGTACCATGCACACATAAAAGAGGAAGACGCAAGACCAATAAAATTTAGCAGAGTTTGGTTGATCGATTTTACATCACACTTAACTTTTTTTGTAATGTGGAAAGGTAAATGACACTCAGAACTGCAGATAGAAATACCCATTGAATAAAGATTAATTTTTTACAACATAGGTTTACGAAAAAAGCGAGCGAGGACTTCTGTAGTATGCAATCGAAGTTAAAAGAAAGGGTTACAATCCGTCCAAATCGTAGAAAGTTGGCCCGTTTCACCTAGAGGTGTAATTTAAGATGTAAAGGAGATTATACTCGGGCGAGGGTAAGACTGCACACTCAAAAACTAAAATTAACATTTAATTGTCATAATACTACCATAATACCGGATTAATTATATATTGAAGAAGTTCTCCCCTTTGATACTATCTGACATCAATATATTGATCAATATACAATTTGCGAACACCGCCAACTGAGTTTGTCTCATCTCAAAGATCAATAAAAAATATGCAGGACAATGTAGAACCAACACAAAAACCCTAAGGAATTCCTGATGATTTGTAAGACGACATAAATGTAAATGTACAACGGTAGGCATCGAATTTGTGTACCGACTTTTCTCCTCTAGTCGCAGCGTGCACGCGATTGCACCTCCTTGAGTAATGTAATTCGCATACCAGAACATTCGTTATATTAGCTGACATGTCGATCCAATCAGCCACGATTAGTTCTCACTTTCAGAATCTGGATGAAACATCGGTGAATTGCACATATTGCATGCAAAACTTGCAAGATCTACTTATTCACTCTTCATGACGTCGGTCTTAAACGTTGTATAAAAAATGTAAATTTGCCTGCAACATCGAGAAAACAGCTGGAATTCTGTTTCTGGACCTTGTGTCGTTTATACGAGTGCTTATCAACTACACGAATTTTCCTTTCACCCATTACTATTCCTGTATGAATTGATTATAGCGTAATCGTGAATTGATCTTTTCATATACTGTTTTTTTGCATAGAGCAAATAAGCGAGACAAAGTACGACTTCAATAAGTTAAATGGCAGAGGGTGAATTCTGCTTTCGGTTTCATCTTGTTAACATTCAGATGGGCACCACTTCCAATTTCCGCGTCACTCTCCGCCTTCTTTCGCGTGATCGTACGGTCGTGTGTGGCTATGTAAGTGCTACTGCTGCTACTCTTCTTTCTACGTCCATTGCTAGTAGGTGCGCAGTAAAAGCAAAAAATGGGGTTGGATGAGAAAGAGTCGGAATGTTCTTTTTGACCGCCGCCGATGCCGCTCCGACTGCTGCTGTGGCAGCGGTAGCAGTCTGAGACAAATGATCTAATTTGGAATCTCCCAAAAGTATTTTCTTCCCGACCCCTTCGACCTCCCCCTCCTTTGCCCATATCTTTCTCACATACCTCGCGCCATCGTCCGCTATTCTCTCTCCCGTCTGGCCATCTAACAAACTCCTTATTAGCCGTCAAGTCTACACGCACCTACAAATAGTGAGGCGATGCAAGAGTTTGTTCCGAGAATCTGTAGAAAGCTATTTTTTTACTAAAAGATTTTTTATTAAAAAATTACAATTACACTTATATAACTTTACTGAAGATTGACCGTTAAGTACTAACCCAAAGATTTTTCAGAACAAGCTAACGGTTACAAAAAATAGTCTAGCTTCACTCATTTTGCGTCAACTGCGTGAAAAATAAATGAGACTACTACTGTGTGAAGGTAAAGCTCAAATACGTTCCACTCGCACTAAAATCCACTCGTCATTTAAATTTAGAGGAAGCAAAGCTGTTTTTTTTTATTAAAAATTGGATAGACACCAGTTTTGTGGGGTTAGGGGACTCGTTCCTCTAGAACGAGGCAATGGAAAGAGAACCCTGATCACCGGGATGTGATCATAGTGCGTTGTGCAAATCTACATTGCGAAAAATTCTATTGTGGGACCAAGACTCAGTGCCGTTGAAGTAAATAAAGTTTCTCGGCAGATATGTTTTTTTTTATACAATTATTATTTTCTGCTTTATTCAGCTTTGTTCTTGTTATTGACGAGCTGTTGTTATAGGACATATGATTTAACAACCTCATCAAAAACCAACAATGCCATGCGATTCTAGGTCCTAATCTCATTCACTCGTCGTTGTGGTTTTATACGTCGCAACAGATGCAGCATGCGCCCTCAGTTATCGTAGACTGGGATTAAACTGCACCAGTTGAATAATAGTCCGGAGATTTTGCTACCACAAAATTCAATGAGAACGATAAGAAAAAAGAGTGATATATATACTCTAGTAGAACACTGGTGATATATGAAGAAAATGTTGGAATGGGACATATTTTGCTTTATATAGATCCTTGCCTTCGTCTTAATGCAAGATGCTTAGAACGACAACACCATAGATCTTTTGTATGGAAGCAGTCCTGCTTTACTTTTCTTATTGTCGCGTATAGATGGTTATTATATGGGGAGACATCGTTTTCAGCACGTTCTATGATTTCAGAAATAGCGGCCAACGGGGACTTCGAGCATTACCAAACAGCGATCGGAGCACTAACGCAAAAATCAGCACAAAACGTAGTGGTGGCGGCACAGCAATGCATTTTGCACATTAGCTGCATCCGTGTCGGCAGACCACCACAAATACATATATCTTCTACAAATATATGTGTCTCAGTATTTTTGAACACGCAAACACTGTCATACTACAAGCGTAAGGCCATTTCTAGGTCTATAAATGAAATTTTACGCAAAATATCAAGATAAATTTCTCATAAAACAAGTGATTTAAAGTACAAACAAAGCTGTGTCTATAGTAACCGAGAAACATACAAAAATAGTTATTTTCCACAGTCTACCCTGAAAACGTACGGCCTTTTTACAACGTGTATAATTTCTACAGTCCTGGATGTTAACGACTTCCAATGGGTAAAAGAGCTGGGCGGTTCGTCGGGACTTATGTTCGTTCAAAAAGCGAACCCTGTTGTGGGCGATGGCCTTGACATAGTTTCACTGGATGCGCGAAGCGTTGTTATCGCGTAGAATCCAGAAATGCCTGATTCCTCGATAACATTTCTCTTATTCATATCCGTTGTACGCAGCTGTAACATGCATTCCTTGTACCGGCGGATTGCGAAAGATTTGAAGTAGTTCGTGCGCTCGAGGGGAGCAGTTTCCGTTAGGTCCCAGTTGATCTAATGGCGTAACTGAGCAGCGAAGTTTTGCAATCAGGGCATCTTGCAGGAATAAAGAGGGCATGAGAAGACTGGCTTTCGCGGAATGTTCAGTGATATCGATTACAGGACGGTTATTTACAATCGCGGCTAACTCACTCAAAACCTTAGGCAGTCCTTCGAAGCAAACTGCGTTGCGTTTCTAGTTTGATGGCACTTTTGATGAGGGCTAACCTGGCCAGTACCGACATGTCTAGATATAAAACAATTAAAGGTCCACTTCTTCTGACGCTGAACGAGCAGTTCAGGAACATTGGGATCTAGGTTTTTTAAATCGCCTGCAGTCTTCAGGAACGATCGGACGTTACTACTATTGAGTTTAATGCAACCAGAGTGAATCGTCAGGAAGCAACGGATTTCCAGGTGGGTGTGTAAGGCGGTCACCAACAAACCTAGCTCTATGCATAACGCGCCCATTGGCAATTATAAGCAGGGCAATGCGAATTTTTATCGCGGCTATGCGAGACAGTACAAGGATTACAGACATTGAGCCCAGTTGTACCAGTTGTCCAGAAGGGTATCGGCAGAGTAACCCCCTTTGGTGGAAGACGAGGTTAAATCTGATCAGCGACAGAACCGGGCTTTCTCGACAGATGACACAGTTACAAAGAAATTTTGTTGAATATATTTGCCGGGCGCGTGATCCAATATCGCTTGCGTAGATTTGAGGCTATCACGTTTAGGCTGCAATGCGGTTCGATTCGATGGTGATGTAGAATCAGTCGTTCAACTAATCGAGAATACAATAGGGTTTTTCTTTATTTGATGAACTGGGCGCCTTGCAACAGACAGATCTTCTTTCGAAACAGGCTGTCGTTGCCCAAAAAAAGGTGAAGGCAGCAACTTTGGAGTTACAATGTAACTGTTTTCCAACGTGAGTAGAGGCGGGTGTAGGGCTTGGGTAAAGTCAAATATACATCAATCAATATTAGGCACCCGTCGAGCTCGATGGTTTTGTGCATTCGCGTGCGCCTTGCAACTGGAGGAGGCACGCAAACGCACAGTTTCGATCCTCGCCGTTGCACATTTAGATTTGTGGGGTCCCTCTTACGAAGTAATGCAAAAAGCGGCACCGTAAACTTTAAATGTTGGCCGGTGGTTAGCCTTTAAGACTCTCAGGGTCCGACCACCACTCTTCATTAATGAATGGGTATTCTTCATTCATTAGTGAATAGTGACTGAAACGCCACGTGTGGTAAGAGCAACAACGTCCTGTTTATGACTCGAGTCGTGAAACCATTCGTATGGGTCGACAGTTCTCCGATTCGCAGTTGACCATACAAGTCTGCGAGCTCGGTAGTCTACTTAAGAAATTTCAAGTATGTATAGAAGTACGTTGTCGTCCCATTTAAAGTAGTGCGTTCATAACTGCTGGATGAGCATCTGCCCACAAAGTGTGAATCGTAGCAGCCCCCCGCTGGGTCAAATGTAGAGGCTACAACTCGTAACAAGGTGCGTCTAGTGATGCGTTGAATGTTTTCTACATCCTTGGTCAGCTAACAAAGCTGCAAACGAAACCGATCGTCATATGGGGGCCATACTACGCCACTCTAAGTATTGGCTTTCGACAAGAAAAGAGCCAGCTGGAAACTCCCGGTTGACCAAAATGTATAACAACCGGCGGTGGATTGGTGTTCTATTTCACTGATTTTATGTCAGACGATTCCAACCATGGGATGATGAGTTTGATGAATAATTTATTCTCCTAATTGATTCTCTTTTGAAGGCAAAACTTTGAAAGCAGCAGGTTTCGTCAAGTCGATGGTGGCGGACGGATCGAGACGTTTGAAGACACCGCGCAAGGTAGCCACCAAAGAAGCTGCTCCCTGCTGTCTGGAATTCAGACATGATGTGACGTCTGCCATTGACTAGTAGCATTTAACAGTGTTGTCAGACGGGCCTTGCCGGAGAATATCAAAAGGAGGATCGGTCCCGTTTAGCTAAGTTATATATCATATAAGCTTTAGTTACGTACGCCTAGAGAGCGACGTTGTATATGTAAGATGTATTAAGTCTAGATTTAAATTGGAAGCAGGTGAGAATTAAGTGAGGTTTTTCGCAGAATTACAGACAAGCAACCGAAGACGATTCTCTGCTTGCGATTGTCAGCTTATATAATCACTTGGTGATGCGGCGTATAGTAAGAGACATCTTTAGCGCCCAGCTAAGAATCAAAGTGTGTCACTTTTCCTGGAAGCTTTTCCTTGATGAAGGCCGTAGTCTCTGAATCAAAGTGGTTGTAAGTGCCAGAATCAGCGCGTAAACTTGTTTGCTTAAATGCTGGGCCAGCTCAGGCAACCTGCAGATTGCTGTGTAGAACTCTAAGAACGCTTTGGCATTGAGAGAGTGTACGCTTCTCCGTCATAGACAGCCTTTCCATCGAATTGTTCAACAGCACCTGCGTTCTCTGCAGAGAGCATCGATGACGACGGTGTTTAAATACCGATCGGGTCTGTCGTACACAGATGTTCAACGTCGCGAAACATTTGGAGAGCAAAGCGGCACAACATATTACATAGATCTGTGCTACTTTAGCGTAGAGCGAAGACTTTCCTAGTGAGCTAACAACGACCCGGCCAAAGCGCACTTATAAGGTAGCCAGTTTGTCCGTGCCGTCCTCGGTAGTCTTTAGCAACACATAATATTATATTTTCTATAATATATAATAATAATATAATACATAATAATACTATAATATTGGTGTATTCCGAGAAACGATAAAGGAGCGTTGTCGAGAAAACTTGCGGTAAACGCTCGGTTAACGCGTGGATGCACTTTTTCGAACTCTTTTCCTTATTGAGGATGCTTGGGGAACACTCACTGGACGGCTTGACGCCGAACTCGTGGTCGTAAGTAAAGATATTTATTCCTTCTAATCTATCGTGAGCACTGGCTAAACGCAGGCATATTGATAAGGGGTAAAGATGGTTCGTTGGTGCCTACCAGCGAACGATTGAATCTGCAGGTCGGCAAGCTTATGCTCGCCAATTGTTCGATGAGTCGTGGCGAAACAATGCTAGTGTGGTTCGCGTATCGAGAACCACACATACTAGCACGATGCTTTCATCATGCATGAAATACACAGGCACCAGGTACTGAAGTGATGGAGGAAAAGCACCGATGTGCAGGGTTTGGCTTACGATCATGGCCAACAGGTCTGATCAGCAGCTGATTGCTCTGTGGCACCACCACCATTCCAACCAGCAACACTTTTCCAACAATGCATCGAATCCTAATCCTACTTTATTATTGCCGAATACAGACTATTATTGTATGGGAAGAGACCGTTTTCACTGTGTTTCATGATTCCAGGAACAGCAAGCAACCGAGTAGCAAAGACTTCGAGCATTATCGATTAACGATCGCATCGCCAGCGCAACGACCAGCACCACACATGGTAGTAGCGTTAAAACAATATGTTTGGAACATTAGAAGGCCGGAGGGGCAGATCAACATAAAAGCGAAATACATATACCCTCTACGAATATATGGTTTGTCAATAATAAAGTATATAACAACCTTAAGGCCATTTCGTGCAAAATATTAATAGAGATTTTTCACATAACAAACGACTTATACTACAAGCAGAGATGTGTCTCTGATAATGTAGAAACATGTAAAAATGGCACAATATACAAGGTGTTCCCGAAACTGATTTTTGGCGATGTTATCAAAAACTACTAAAGTTAGCAAAAAAAGTGTCAGAGAGAAAATTCTGTGCTATTAGTGGAGTGAGATTTTTATAGCACTTTTTCGTGTCGAGATATGATTACTATTTTTTAAATTTGGCTGATTTCATAGATTATGTAGTTCGGGACAAAACATTTTCAAGCACTTATTTCGAAAAACTTACTAGTTTTAAGCGGTAGTGATAAGCCATTTATTTGAAAATGGTAGTCTCATACCGCATAGTTCAGGCGTTTCTCGACAACTGTTGGAGATAGCACAGAAAGTTTAACAGTTTGACTCTCATGGAATTTGGCGATGTAACCAATAGTAGAATCAAATATATACGTAGGTTACACCGATCGTACCGTTCGTACTTGTCTCGGGACATTAATACCAATTTTTCATTCAGATGTTAACACTAATCAGTGAAAGGGGTTTCAACATCTAATTTATTCAAATTATATTTTTAAACAAATGATTACTTGACACTTGTTTTTGTAAAGCCAATTTTTTTAGAGTAATTTCAGGTTAGTTCTGATTTTCAACATTTAAAATGCTCCAAATAAAATTCTCCTACCCTTACAGCGCCTAATTAGCCTGTTGTATGTATACTATTGACAGTTTTATATGAATAAAAAAAATGGTTTTTTTATGAATGGAAGGGCGTAGCCTGTTATTTCTAACTATAACGTAGGAAATATAGAAAACTATTTAAAGCGTCTCTAAAGGGGCAAATCTATGCTTAACAGGCCAATACGTTTAGACATCTGCTGTAATAGTAATTTTGTTAATAGTAGATAAATTTTGATGTTACGCACATTGTATACCGTTTCGTAGTACAATACAGCCCATTTTAGATAACATAACAAATATTTATCAAGCTCACAACAAAAAAGGAGTACCATATGTTTTGCATATATTTCTATAGAACGCGTCAGATTATGCGTGTAATCACATTTGTTTATTCGGAAACGAAATATTTATTAAATGCTGTCGGCTTTAAGGGTAAGAAAGAAATGCATTATCGGCAGCGTCACCCTTGACTTAAGACTAAGACAAGATAACGAGTACATTTTCAAAATGTTACACTTTATTGAAAGTTACTACCGTAGGTATATTAAAAAATGTATCAAGATTATTTTACCCTCAGAAGAGCATAGGTTGCTTAAACATATATATGATATGCTGGTCACCTTGCCTAGGTGCATCTTAAGTCCTTTTATGGTTTACAAATGTCTGGTGATTATAAATTGTGAGCAATGTAAGCCATTTACCCACATCCCAGTTACAATATGAAAGCACTCAATGCGCATAAGAAATGTTTAATCGATACAAATTAAAGTGAAAAAAATATTCAAAACAAAAAATGGTTCTCATTTTTTAGCCCACAGAGGCAATGTTGTCGTTGCCACAGGATTCTAACACACACACACACACAGGATTACTGTTGTCTAAAAATGAACTTAGTTTTCAATCGGATACGTAAAAACGAAAAACATTATCCTATATTCTTAAGGCTTTCGTTCGGTTTAAATTAAGTAAACACATTCCGACACTCCACTCTCAAGATTAGCCTTAGTAGTTTAATATTCTCGTTTCAAAAGAGATGAGCACAAGAGTACGGTTAGGCGTATAAAAGTTTTACGAAGTGAGAAATCTAGCGCAAGAAACGGCACCTAGATTCAGCATTAGCTTATAGGTGCTCATAAGCACAAACTGGGTAGCACCATCCGACCAATATTACAAAAGGACAATTTCGTATTTTTTGACAGAAGTAGTATCAAAGAATTTTATCGTTTACTCTAAGATGGAAAAGCCTTCAGAGTTCATTGAGTTATTATGGAGCACAAACTGTTTTGACCGCTTTCAGAAGCAAACCTTGCGTTCCAATATACTTCCAAAGATTTGAATAAATAAAAATAACGCAGACCCACTAGTTGACATCGATTACCTACTTGAGCTTTAAAGTATTTCTCCCATACCTGCAAATATTAAAGTAAAAACATACAAATGAAAAGTTTTCGATGTACTTCGGATGGGTATCTATCTGCCTCATCTACCTGTGAATAAAGGTATTCTCTGCGTTGCCAAAAAGTGCATAAACCAAGCAAAAATTATTTTAAAAACGGTACTCAGTTATGCGTTAGCATATGCTCCTTCATAATAATGAATAAAAAAAGAGTTCATCAGTGGCTCCAAGTGAAAATGTATTGTTTTGGCAACAACCCAGGTAAAAAGCTTACAACTAACATGGCTGAAACAAATATTAAAGTAATTCCAAAACCCAAGGAAAACCTATTTAGAAGTGACACACTAGCACAATAGCAGCTACAAGCTATTGGTAAGCATGGTTTGCTGCATGAAAGCTTTTCTGGATATAATAAGAATTCTCTTGGAGAAACAACGCGGGCCGAAGCGATAAGCAAACCATGGCCGCATGTGCTGTTCTCCTGGAGAGTATTTAGCGGCCTTTTTAATACAAAAAGTGCTTCCACTATGCCGTTTTTGTAGATTTAAGTTTGAGTTTGGAACAGCTGATTCGTGAAAAATCCGACCGCCAGGAATTATCCTAATTTTAAAACTTCTGTTAACTTTCTTAGTCGAAGCACATGTAATTATAGACAACGACAATTTTTACCAACGCATTTCACGGACCACTGGTGTCCACGGCAAGAGTTTTAGTCCCCTGCTCTTCTGCATTTTGGTATGAAATCTGCACTGTGTCATTGAAGAACGTCATAAATACGTTGATGTGCTACTCTGCGCAGATCAGTTATTTTGGAACTTCCGTAACACATTTAGTTCGCAGCAGTCGCTCGTCGTACTACAAAAATGCCTGAAGACTAATTAGCTAGTAATCAGTCTGGCTAAAACAAAAGCAAAAGAACAATAGCAAAGAAAATGTCGACGAGAATATTTATTCCGGTAGTTAGAAACGGCAGTTATGTTGAGTGCCAATGTAGTTTCAAAAGACAGACGCAGCATAACGCATAAAGAGTATCCAGACTGGTTCTGCAATGTAGATTTACTTGTGCCGCATAGTTTTAATATAGGAGCTTTGCTGCATTGGGTTTCTGCAAGCGTCCCGCGGTTCGTTCTAGTTTCCATTCTTTCTTTCTTTTTCTATTCCTATTAGAAAGTCTTTCTTATTTTTAAATGAGAGCGTCTGCGCGGCTTGAATTTCCTGTGGTCCGTCAGGGAGATTATCCTGGTATTTTTGTGAATACTCAAACTGTGTATCCTTGAGAACAAAACTTTGTCTAAAGGGCTCCTCATTGTTCTTACCTTAGGGACGATTGGTGATAATGGTTGAAAATGCCTAGAAGAAATCTCAGTTCAGAAACATACATTGCTTTAGTTGGAAAGAACGTCTACTTTTCTAAACAAAGTATGAGGCTTAACTATGCGATGCTTTACCTTAACAGGAAGCCCATTGAATTGAAAAAGTTTTCAAAAGTCTTATTGGTTCAAAAGTGTTTTAACTGATTTTCAGGTCGGAATAGTAACGTAAATATATGTCGATCAAGTCTAAGAGAAGAGTATTTGCATTCAGCCTAACGCAAAAATTATACGGTGTGGATAACGATAGTTTACAAATGAGTAAGTTGTGTAGAAAAATGTGCATATTCACGAACCCTAATATCCCTCTTCTGGATAAAAATAACCTATGCTGCAAATTCTGAATAGTTTACGATGTGCAATATACTCAAATTACTAGTCTATCAATTTCTGCGCGCAGTTTTGAGAGTAAATAGAAGGAAACTAATCTCGATTTCGCAAATACCGGACAAACATTCAGTCCTACTCCTAAGTGAGTTGTAATCCTTGTAACGGTGTCCAAGGTCTGTTGAAAAACGGCATGATATTTCCGTTGTAATCCTATGTTTGACCTCATTTTAGCCTTAAAAAGATTATCATTAATGTGTCTGTAAGAAATCAGTGAAGCCTTCGTTGTTTGTGGGGTTCTGCAAAAAAATGCTTCCAAAGTTTCTCCATATTTTTCAATCACCCATTTCCCAATAGATTAATGACATATAAACACCTTTGTGCTGCTCATTTCAAAACAAACTAAGTATGGAAGTACACATTTTCGATCCTTCATATTAGTGGCTGTAAGTTTCATGCCGCAGGGTGTTAATGGGGATTTGCCTAGATTTTTCCACATTATATGACTGAGTGCAGTCAAGTCGGACTTAATGTTTCGACGCATGTAAGTAATTTAGGTTCCGAATATATACTGTGTGGTATATCTGTAAGGAACATACCAAATGCTGCTTTAAGCCATGTACCCTTGCTGTTCAAATATCACTACATTCGTCTGCGCAGAGGACATCAAATGCATTGGAATTAATAGTTACTACAAAAATTGGTTTAGAGAATGTAATATTGAGAAATTGTCGTTACAGACTCACAGCAGCAAATGTATATTGTAGATGGTCGTAGTCGAATTGTTATATAAATGTTGTAAGTAAACTGTTATTTGTATCGAACGTATTAATTAAACGTTGGTCTAGCTGACGCATGGCCCAGAGATAATAAAAACACAAAACAACTGGTTGTGTCCGTTATTGGCCCAAGACGGCGCTTTCTTGGCAACTGTTGGTCGTTTAACTAATTGTGCAAATGAAATTGCAAAGTGATAATCAACATAACCTTTGGAAAAATATCGCAAATCGTTGTCATGATACTAATACAACGCTAATACTGTCATATCATTGTTGTTTTACAAATACTACAAACGTGTTCTCTCTTTGAGAGAATTATCCAAAATACGAATAATAAACGGTTAGAAAAACAAAAATTAGTACTGTTCAAGGATCCAATGAAGATGGCTGCATCTTTGTACGCGTTTGTCTTTTTCTTCATCTTCCACAGGTACTGTAAACACATAAGCTTCAAAGCTCTCTTGTGTGAAAAATCTCTACGCAACCGCGCGATACTCTCTCTTTTTATAGATTCCTTCGTGTGCAAGTGTAGGTGTATGCTATCCGTGAGCGTGCATTTTTATAATGTCCATGTAACATACCCCGAAAGGTCTTCGTACAAATGCCGTGACGCCCCGCTCCGCCACGACTCACTGGTGCGAGACACAAAATACCGAACGAACCAATGGACCCATATTGAAACTCAGTTCTACGTCATAAACAAATTATTCTCCGCAATCGTATTATCGCAAACATCACAGCTGCTCAGTACGAAAAAAAGGCAGGGTGGATACAGCTATTATGATATTCTATTGATCGTCGTTGAAAAATGTTGCTTTTGGATAAACAATCCCAATGCTATCCCAGCTTTCCCGACTTGTATGAAAAGAGGGAATATAGTGAATATGATAAGCATGATAATAGAACGGTAATGTATAAGCCATACTACCAAGTACTCGATAAGGATGGGCCTCGTTGTGGATAACGTCTTAACAAAGACAGTGCGAGCCTGACCGCCGCTAGATGTCATGGGTGCGCTATTGCTGCCATCTTTACAGCGGTACGGCAACCACTGAGAGTAAAGCGAACTGGCACGCTACCAAGAAAGTGATAAAACAAGAGAGCTATTACTACAGATGGTGCGCCTGTTTTTCAATACAGATAGCATGTGGATTTTTATTACGCCTAAAATCATAATAGATTTAGGGATTCGTTTGTTGAGTGAAGCTGATCTATGCGTTTAAAGATTTGCTACTTCACACAACATCTTGACGAAGCATTATTGCTTGTATTTGCTAGCCATTCTGACGCGAGGGTCAAGGTTGATATGCTTACATTTGTTTACAGTTTCGGGATGAATTCGGTAAATGAGTCTCCAGATGATGTTGCTAGTGCGATCTGTAAGTTTAATAAGCTCCCCACTCGCCTATAAAGGCAACGTCAGTTCTATAACGTCGCGAATCGCTCCCCACTTCAAACATCGGCAATGCAATCGTCGCACCCAACGAAGGTCGATTATGTCGCTGCGATTGAGGTATCATCACTCTATACTTTAACTGGACGTGGCTCGAGCTCAACCACTGTGCTGCGCGGCCTCACCTTTAAAACCGGGGCACGATGTAAAATGCTTATGGTCGCTAGGGGCAGTGGGCATCCAAGAGCGGGTCGAATCTGCGTTATTGGCTAAAGAAGGTAAGACCGTAAATTAATTTAGGCGAGCAGTGCAGTTTGATGGTCAGTCGTATACCGTACCAATGCCGGGGCGCCCGATAGCCTTCCAGCCAATAATAGGGACAAATATTGGGTCGTGTAGCGCTCAAGCGTGCGGTCCCACTTCGTGAGCCTGAGTTGTCTGAGCGATGTAATCATGAAGTAATGACATTCGTTAACAATAATCACCCTAAGTAGGCGACCGGTTTCGACCACGTCCCGTCAACACCTGTGACGGCTCTTATTATATGCCTTATCACAAAGCCATCACGCAAGCTGAAGAAAAGTGGGCAAATATCATCCTTGCATACATAATGCCTAAGCTTACTGATGCTGATAGACTTCTATTCCGTTTTTTTACCACGGCCCTTGCAATGATTAAAAGCACTGTTTTTAGACATTCCCATACGAGGAAGATTACATAAAGCGCAGTTTCAAAATGGCATCCTGTTTTCTACCGCTACTCGTGACTTGATTGAACAGGTAGGTCTTGACGACTTCTACCGTATTAAAGAATTCTTTTACAACGATATATTACGAAGCTTTGCAAACCCCTTCAAGCCCAGTGAATATATCGAGAAGGTGACCCCTCGGGTTGGATAGGCAAATATACTCGATCTCTCTAAAGGCACGTTTGTTAAAATAATGGGTATCGCCTAGTCATCCACACGTAGAGAGTTTCGTATATAACCTCGACATTAGTGTAGAAAACTACACGTTTGCGTAGAGTCACAAATCATGTTATATTGCGGTTTGTAGAATCCGTTTCCGATTCGTACAGGTGGTTGCTGTCGCATATGTTACGCGATAAGTTGCTGATCAAGCAGTTATGGTCGCGCTCTCCAGCAGGCCTAAACAACGGACGGGGCCTTATTAGATTAGCTGAAGATTTAGGCCCGTGAGTTAGCCGACATTTTGTCGTTATAAGTTTGACGATTATACAGTTTGCAATGAGGGAAGGCCGAAGCCTACTACCTCCATGTTTTTGATGATGCTTCCGAAGCTGCATACGAACCTGCAGTCTATATATGCCAATGGCAGCAGTAGTTACGTACTTGTGATAGCGAAATTACGTTTGGCCCTTTGACCCCGTCACTTTGCCTCGTTTGCGACTTATGGTAGCCATTATTAATGCACGTGTCCATGCGTTTTTTTGTCGAGCGCCTCATAATAAAAACTGTATAGACTCGTATAGACCTCTACAGCGCTCGGGGACCGTATATTATTAGTTGAATCGATTTGGTTCGAACTGGTATATGTCGATATCCCGATACGATAGGGAACAATTCTATGCTATCGGATTGCTGAAGTCCAGTACGTGTCAAATGTAATCGAATGGTACTACATTTTTTGGCACTGCAACGTAGTTGACCTCGCTACAAGAGGAATATTCGCTATGGAACTCAAGAACAACAGGGCGTGGTGACGTGGTTAATTTCACAAGAATCCAATTGGATGATTAGGAAGTTACGTTCAGTTAACCGAAATGAGTCACCAACACTAACCGCGAAACGATGCCTCGATATTGCGCCCGTTAACGTCACTACCTCGCGATCAACGCAAAATGCTTTGACAGCTGATAAGACGCCATCTGTTTCTGACGCTGATTATCGCCTGAATGCGGAGCGACTACTCGTCCGCTGGACACAGCTGCCAGCTCTTCGTTGAAGTCTTCTGTTCCCGATCCAATAAATCCAAACTAATCGCCTTTAGCTTGTTTATCAACGCAAATGATTTGTTGAGAGCCAACACACGACTCACGAAGAGTTCGCACCTTAGTCTGGATAAAAGGAATACTTTAGTTCTACCGGGGGTCTACATCCGTCACTACTCCTCGTGCTACATAGCCATTACACAAATGCACGCCTTGGCGTTACGTCGTACTCGTTGCCATCTGCCACCGTTTCTGGATGAGCTGTGGGTGGCAAATAACCACAACCATCCGCCATCGCTGCGTGGCCTGCTGTCGAGCTACAGCAGGGCTACAGCAAATTAAGTCCAAACACCGTTGCCCAAAGGGTCAAGCTTGTCCAGCCTTTTGTATTTACCGGCTTCGATCTA
This sequence comes from Tropilaelaps mercedesae, assembly GCA_002081605.1. Lineage (NCBI taxonomy): Eukaryota > Metazoa > Arthropoda > Arachnida > Mesostigmata > Laelapidae > Tropilaelaps > Tropilaelaps mercedesae. Next base: position 32,577 of record MNPL01010676.1, read on the forward strand.
AGCGGACCCTTCCTTTTGAGGGTCCGATAACGCTCGATCCTTCGTTCGAGCTGCAAGTGACATCACACAATTGTTCAACTCTGTCTATGACCTGGCATCGCGAAAAATAATGGCTCAATAACAAATATTTTTATAGTTCAACTGCTCTTGCACGTTTTAGCACGAGATTTCTGTAGGCCACTTGTGGACTCTGCGCAGCAGGCGTTGTCATAAACTGTGGGAGGCAATTTGAGTGGTTTCAAAAAAATGGGAACGATAATTGAAAAACTTGCTATTATTGTCACCGAAGGGGTGATATACGTTGACGGAGATGGGGTACGCCCGCTGTCCTTGCCATTCATTTACGGTGGGCCTGGTTGACCGGCTTTCGCTGACCTCACTTCACGCTTTTGGCCCAGATCGGGCACTTCTAGCAGCCGCTACCTAAGCATGATCTCTACGCGCCCATCTACAAACGATCAGTACGTCGGAAAAGTTATTTCGAAGTGCTTGTCAACTGATGGCCTCCCCAATATCCACTTCTAGCTACGCCCGGCGAATTTGGAGGGAAGGGACAAGCCCTGCATCTGAACGTCTACTTTCTAAAGAACGACAATTTATCTTATTTTAAAGATAGGTTTTAAATAGCGTTGAATAAAGTATATATATATATATATATATATATACACACGTCTGCCTTTAATTACTCTGCAATATTCTCAATAAATCAATGAAATCATACAGTTCTAGCGACAAAGGTTGCATCGTTGATTTTGTTAACAAGACGATCAATTTGGTAAATTGCCTGCCCTCGACCCGTTATAAGACTGGTAGCTTGATGAAAAGGACCCATGTGCTTAATAGGCGACACTTGTGTCTTTCGATGTTCTCGCACGTTTGCAACTGTTTTATACATCGCACGGTCACTTCCAAATTGCACACATTGCATACGTTTGGCAAAGCTAAACGGCCAACTGGATCTTGGAATATGGTACATGTTAAGCAAAACGTCGTCCGACAGTCATCATGAATCATTTCATGAATTTCTACTTACATTTGACATTTAGTAACTTTTGGAACCTGCATACGTTTAATCCAGTTTGGTTTACTGAAGGTCAACCTATCTAGCCTAGCAGATGAGCTAATATATCAGTAAGTATAAATCGTTTTGTTAAATTTTCAAAGAAGTGTGCATGTTGCTAGCGTACAATTCGAGTAATTTGTGCCGGAATGTATTTACGAATGCTTTGAGTAAATTAAACGACTGACTATATATATATATATATATATATATATATATATTGCATGCAATAGAGTTATTCAGATGTTATTTAATCATAGAAGTTTGTGCAGTTTTTAAATATCATCTATCTACTGGTTAGGTAGCGGCATGCTAGTGTAGAATTCGAATTTTTTATTAGAAATCGGGCTTTCAAAAAGTCAGCACGTATGTCATAATTGCGTTATCATTACATTACGTGTTGTGATATGTTGTCTTTGCTGGCTTTAAATCTACCTGAATAACTGTGGATGAATTAAGAGCAATTTAGGGTGCTTTAAGCTGCTGTTCTTCCTTTCTCGTACTTTCGGCGCTCCGCTCTGTTCTGCTCTGTCAACTGACTTGACTATAAATGACATGACGTGTGTTGAAGTGTTGTAGTGATTTATGTGTTCTCCTACAGCCTGCCGGATGCAATACCAATTGCCTGCTCGGGTACCGTAAAATAATGGAAGTTCGTCTTTTTCAAACAAGAGTACAAATATAGATAGCTACTGACATATTGGAAGAGCTGATATTTAGATTTAGCTGCTAAGGATAACACTTGAAAAATAGCGACGGAGAAAAGCTCTCTAAGCCTTTCAAACAGTCAGTAATTTAGTTAATTACAACAGAGTTTAGTTCAGTTTTAGTTATTTTTGAGTTAGCGATTGCGGAAGATGTACTCAGCTAAAACTATGCCCCCGTCACTAGTGTAGTTAACAACACCGATACCTAAAGCCACTAATGAGCTGAGGTAAGAGTTCAAAGAGAGGAGATGCAAAAGGGAGCAGGAAACCACTCTGATACTTTAATGCTCCTCAGGGACCGCAATGGCTTTATTGCTTTCTTCAGGCTAAGCCATTAAAGAGGAACATATTATTGATACGGTCCTATATAACCTCTAAATTCGAAATCCAGCGACAAACTTCAGGACAACAAGCTTTTACCACTCTGGAAGCGGTGCGAATGGAGACTCACTATTTCCATTTTAGAACGTGTCGAACTAGTCTTGAAATTACTTGCAAAACGTCATATTCAACTTGTATTGATTTGTGTTTTCATACATTTTTAGCCAGTAGCCGTCACCTATTTGCTTTGTGATGCTAGGAACAATACCAAACAACATATAACTGTGTTAAAATAATATAACGCCCCTCTTTGTTACTTTATTCCAGAGTAATATAAGGCTGAAATCTCGCGAAGCAAAAACTTCCACTATAACCCTACTGCCCCGGAGTTTAGCGTATAGTGGTTACGGTAGTTTCCTATTCATATTAGGAATAAACATTAATATATTTTTACTTAATGTAGCGTCCTAAAAGTTGAGTTATTACATTGTATTTTTTGTTTTTCTAGATAAAGGTTGTTACAAACGTTAATAAAAACACTTGTGCTTCATATTTTATGTACGATACGTTATGTCACTTGTGTGAAATATGGTTATCAACTAGGTGACGACTGAGTAAATCGAATATTGTAAACGGTCTGAAGGTGCGATTCTCGGCCTCAGTCACATTCAATGATTTCGTTGTTAAAACTGATTTCGTTGTTTAAAAAAATGTTCACTAGTTTATGATTGTGTTTTGAGATAATTTCTTTCAAGATTTCTATCGGCTTAGGAATATTTTAAACATCTTTGGAACATGTGTACGATATTTTTCGTAGAGTATAAATGTGAATAAATAGTATATAAATGAGTATAAGTGAGAATAAATCGTAGAGAATAGATTTACATTTGATGGTCTCTTGAGCTTTGCACATACTTGAAACAGATCGAGCTTTATTCTTGAGCCATAGTGCTCCGAGAAGATCAGGCATTTATTCGTATGGCAGATAGCTAGAAGTATATTGAATTGCCGTGTTCACTGATTATAACAACATATATATATATATATATATATATATATATATATATATA
>MNPL01010680.1:10281-29480 GCA_002081605.1 Tropilaelaps mercedesae
GAGTGGATTCGCTCGACGGTCTGCAGTGGAAGGAAGAGTTTCCAAAGGAAGTCGCCGTCTCTTGTTTGTTGGCTTAATCGACAATTACGAAAAAGGTCGTTTAGCATGCGAAGCTCGGGCGTTGAAAAGCGTCATCTGCGTTTGTCGATGGAGATAGTCGACGATGTCGCACGCATGTAGCTATCCTCAGCTTAATCTTAAATGAATCTCAGTAGTTCAAGCTCAGACTCAGGCTTTCTAGTCACCTACAGATAGGTGCTTAATTTCTTTCTAGTCGTTGGTAAAAATTGTTCTTTAGCACTGCCCGTCGTCATGTAAATCGGTCATTTCGCCCGTAGGGACGCGTGGGGGCCCGTGGGATCAAAAAAGGCTCATGGTCTGCTTTCCAGTAGCAACTTTGTTGTAAGAGCGACAATCTATGTAAAGTAGGCGATACACGAATTTTGCTACAACTCGATTGGTTATCCATGAACTGGTCTGTGACGTTTCTCTACTATTGTAACGATTCCGTCCGATACAGGGTGCTCACTTGCACTTTCTTAGGATAACTTGGCGATAAGACGAACGGCGCCCCCGCCATTTCGACAAATGAATGCAACAAAATAGACGTCGCCTTTGTCATTCCGTTGTAAAGTACTTTGTTGTAGACGATTTGTTCGGAGTTTTCGTCAGTTATGGAGGAATGCCGAAAAAACCCAAGGTCCTTTCTGCCTTCCTGGTTATATCGCACAGATCGCCGGCACAAATGGGCGTTCAAGCGACGGTGCTGGAGCCAAAAAACATCTAAATATTGACATCGCAAGAAAATGGAAAAATCTACTACGTGTCAAGCTGATGCAGCTGATTGCAACTAATTCGGAAGCTGGGAAGTTACTCTGTTACGTCTTTACATTAATGGATGACTTATTAAATGAATGAATGAATGAATTGTTGAATAAATGGTGCCACATCTATCACCTGTGAATGGGTAGCTCCCAGCAGTTCTTGGTAGGTTGAGCTCGATGTCCTGCTACGTTCGCGTGAACCTTGCGACAAGACGAGATGCGTAGGTACACGATTCGTGTCGCTATACGTTTATATCAATAGGTCCGTCTTACAAAATGTTTTTTTTTTTTTAAGGCTGACCATCAGCCAACATTTGACGTTCACGGTAGCAGTTTTTTTTGTACTACTTCGTTAGACGGAACATCCCAAAATAAATGTAGATGTGCAACGGCGGGGATCGAATTCGTGCACCTACGTGTCTCCTCCGGTCGCAACGTGCACCGTCTTACAAGATAATGCCAAAAAACGCTACCGTGGCCGTCAAATGTTGGCTGATGGACAGCCCCGAAAAATATTTTCGAGCTCTTGATGAGCGACATTCTGTACTGAGCTACTTAACGAACGAAGGTCAGGGTCGAAAAGTTCTCGCCGCTCTAGCAGAACCCAACCGCAATCAGTTAAGGCGAAGCGGCTCGTTAGCGAGTACGATAATAATGAGAAGGTGTGCGTTAACGAGTAGTTTACTCGTCTAAGTCGAATACGAATTTTGACCGGGGTCCACGTCATAATAATTTGGGAAAAACCGATTGCATCTTACAGAAACAGCGCGAAACAGCTTCCTGACTAGTAAACATCGCCTCGAAAGATGGATCCGATGCGGCGATGTGTGACAGGATCATCCGCTAGGCTCAGCTGAACGCTAATTGTAGGTATTTCGCGGTGTTATTAGCCTTGTCATTGTTTCTACATGCGTAGACCAAACGCGTGGCGTTCTCCTACGCAATTCGCTGAATTCGATGCGGTTGTCCAAGATACTGTAGGCGATTTCCGAGCTTTCTAGATAGTAGAGTTCGGTTGGGTGTTCGTGGTTGAACAATATCAGTGCGGCACGCGAATTCAAATGAGACTCTTTTGTTAGGCAGATTTGCCTCCGACACGTCGGAACGCGAAGCGGCTGAGAGCTAATCGCGTTTTGGGAACGCCGCCAGTACAGTCTGATTAGGAATTCGCTTGGGGGGCCACAGCAACATCCTCCGATGGAGCCAGCACGTCGACAAATTCAATGCCGAGTAAGAAGCCTAGCTAATCAAATAAAAGCTATCAGATTAATGCGATTATTGGAAACAGATGTAGCGGAGAGAATTGGTATAGATAAATAGATTTATGGTAAATGTTATGCAGTAGAAAAATGATAATCATAATAATGATGATAATAACAGGCCCTCCTCATTCGAGATCACGCATTAGTTCACAACCGACCGCTGACGTTGAACTCATGGCCTTTGCAGGCGAGCTTCTACGCATCTGATATGACCATGAAGAAAAGCTGTGAAGAAAAGCTGTGAAGAAAAGCGCATTTATTGAGAAATCAGTATCCACGGCCATGATTCGGTCAAAGCATCGTCGTCGAGCTCAAGCACTGACCTAACTAGAACGCGAACCGCAAAAATGCTGCGATGTATCCGTCACTCACAAAGCCTCCTGCCAATGCGGCGGCCACATAACTGGGGGCCGAATCCACCTTTCATCGGTGGTGGCGACAATCGATTTGGACGAAGCGATCGGCGCCCTCCTCTGCGTGCTGATGCGTCTTCGTTAACGATTGGATCAGATATTAGCGGCCGAGTTCTTTAAATGTTCGTTAACGTTAGGACATACAAATGTGTTTGTTCCACTCTGGTGATAATTGATCGTGTAAGTTGTTGTTGTTGTTGTTGCTGTTGTTGTTGTCGCTTTGTGTCAAGCGGCCGAACGACGACGTCAAAACAAGATTATGGGTTCGAGATGGGAGCGTATATTGGCCACCCTGATGTGATTTCACCCTATATGGGAAACCGGCGACAAGGAAGCGGCCGTAGCAGGTTGGGGAACCCTGGGCGACGGTTGGCTAACCGAGTGAGCTAACCGAACCAAATGCAGAAATCGGAATTGAATTCGTCCCGTTTCGAAGTGTCCAAGAGGGGAGAATAATGTGCTTGGGTGACAGCTGCTGCGGATTGCCGCAAGCAACCCGCAACGGGCGAATGGCTAACGGACGGCCACCTGCACGTTCGAACGCACTTCGTGAGAATACGCCGATGAAGAAGCGGTAAATATACATGAGGAAAAAGCGCGCGCTAGAAAGCGGGGTGAAAAACGCCTAGAAAAATCACGCAGTAATAAAAGAGAATGCGATCAAGAATGTAGAAAGACAAGGGAATTATGCATTCGGCCATTTTTCATTGCGATCGGCGATCAGTAGAAGAAAGTTGAAAATGCTACTTACTCATCGCAGGTCCGTTGGTTGAAGCCGATTCGCAACACAGACCGAGCTGGTAATTGCCTAGGCCTAGAGAAGACAGAGAAAAACAAACCCCGTCTGTAGAGAGAGAGAACGAGAACGCGCGATTTCCAGAGTGGCGCTGGAATCGCTCACCGATGACAGAACAGTCTTTGACGCTGTGCAAATACAGCAAAATTTACTCGCCGACGTTCAAGTTTGCGTGTATTGCGTCGTGCGTCGAAGCTGCGAATGTCTTGCGCGTTTCGAAAGTAAATCTCATGAGCAAACGGTTAGTGTAAGTGCTATGTCGCCAGTTGTTCGTTTTTCTGTCTGTTCGACGACGCTACACTGGACGGCCGAAGCGAACTCGCGTCTCCGCAGTTCGGTAATCTGATTCGATCGATATTGCGTGAACGGCTCCACTTCTGCACACGACTCGAGTAAATTTAGCGGCCGGCGATACGACGCTGTCGTTATACGAAGAGAAGCTCTCATATGCTTGGTACAGATATCAGTAAATGAACCGTTAAATAAATGACAAAATCACTGGGCGGAAAAGAATGGCGTCGCTTATTTAACGCCAGGCGTGGTCATTCAGGGGCGTAGAGTCGTAGCGTAGGCAACATGGAGCCCGCGGAGGAATATCTTCGGGGACCTCGGATAACTTTTAGTCATCGTTCAGGTGCACGTGTATGTGCTCGGGTCTGTATGTCACTGTAAATATAGGATGGTATAATGACAACATTTATATATTCCCCACGAACATCCCGACCCTTCGCGTCGTGCACATGTTCTTCACATAAATCTGACCCTGATTCTACGGTAGTCGGCAAGAGCCAAGCGTTGCTAAGACAAACGCCAGGGACCATGGCGTTTTCGCGAGTTATCGTCGACGCTCGCTCGTCTTTTAGTTGATTGCCTGACGGTGCGGACTGGTTACGGGTCGCCACGCGCCGCGACGGCAGCGCGATGCTGGCGCAGCCGCAGACGAGAAAAGTATACTAAACCCACTGCCGATGGGCGGCTACAGCGTCAGGCGTCTGGCCATCTGCCCTTTACCGAAGTTAACGAAGCGTTGACTGCGTTCGTCGCTAGCAGCGTAACGTAAGTTGATTTACTTCTTATCACTGTCCGTCAGTTGTGTTTACGTCGACGACGTTATCAATTTGCCGAACGCACGCTCGTAGACGCCAGTACGGATCAGGGTATGCGCCAACAATAGCAGGACATTTACATGTGAGTTCATGTATGATGACACCGTCATGTCGCCACACTCGCACGTCGAAAAGCGTCAGAACCAGCGTCTGAGCGAGTGTGAGATTGGTTCTGACCGTGGCGACACGTTTCGACGAGGTCTCATCCGGAGCCGCCGTCCTCCTCCTCCTCATGTATTCGTTGTTTTTTGTGTCACATCCTCCATTCGATGGTAAAGACGGCCAGCGGCTCAGAATGTCTCAGCTATTTTAATGTTTGCTCGTCTGTTTGCCTGTGCCAGACCATCTCTGAACACGTTCGATGTTGACTTGTGTCACGCTACCTTATCGTCGTCGAATCTCCGGCCGGTCGGCCTCCCGTGTGAACATTTCTCGCCTCCATTCTCTCCTGAGGAATTGCTTGACAATAGGGGTCCTTTCCGCTACCATTTCGTGTGCGGGCTATACTCGACTCCGCTCGTTTTCGTTGTTTTGACAGATGGATTATTATTTAGCTTTCGTCAATACTAGATTGTGCCTACCGAGCGCTGTTCGCAGTAGTTCTGTGAGTAGCTCACAGGACTGGGGGGTACAAGCACGTGTCACTTTGGATCGCTAGACCATTTCACCGGATTGCGGACACACGCTCATGGTTATTCCCCTACTGGATAACGACAAGATTTAGCCAAGATCATGGCAGATCCATGCGAGATTGAGACCTCGTCAAGACGCCGCGGCAACGCCTAGGGAAGCCAGCTAGGGCAAGAAACCTGCCGACGAATCAGGAAACACTCTGATGAAGAGTTTACAGCGGGTGAGGAGGAAGAAGATATTCGACTATATATATATATATATATATATATGTATACATATATAATGTTCCGTACAACTGGCTCCTTTCTATGGTGAGCGTATGCGTGCGTTAGTAGACGGTTGTTTTCGGGCCGTGATGGGTCGATGCTGTGTAGAACACTATCAATGGGTAAAGGCAATAATTTGTGGGGTTTGTTTACCTAGACGAGAGCCGATGGCGACGATGTTGACTGTTCGTGGTCGAACGCGGGCGGCTGCAGGAAGACTGGACTGAACATTGCGCGCTTCACCGACGCTTCGTCCGGTGCCGTCGGACTGTAGCCTTACCAGCGTTTTCGGTTTTGCCGACTCATTGGAAGAGAGATAGGGGACAAATGATGAGCTGAACAGAAGCGTATCCGTAGATTGTGCTGTTAGTTTATTTTGCTGCTCAGTGAGGCTAAAGGCGAAATCCTTTACGGGCTACCAGTAGTCCGTGCGTTCATCGTACTGCTCCACTGGTGGATCGGATGAAGAGCGCGCTTAAGCAAACAACGAGTGTCCAAGATCCTGCAAAACGAACAGCTTCTCTTTGTGAACACTCTTTAGTGTCACGTGATTATATATACACATATACATTTCCTCCGAACACGCTTGACTCAAGCCAACGTACTTGAATTTGCGTGGCAAAACTGGGTTCCATAGTTGCCCCACGATTATGAAATTGCAACCATTCGTTTTTTTCGCTATTTTTTCTCCGCCTCTTTTCAACAATGTGTTGAAACTTACGACATCTGGCAAAATACTGCACTAAGTTGACGCTAATTAAACTACAACATAGGTTTTAGTTGAGTCCGATAGTTGTGGCCCAAGTTCTTCGCTTGTCGATTTAGGAAGTGAGGGCCTTTATGTTGCAATAAAGTCAGACCATGCCGCCCGAAGCCTTTCCGGTTTCCTTCACGCACTCTCCGTACGTGAAACGAGCGTGATCGCCACCGTGGTACGCAAGGTAGATCACTCGGTCGACGGTACGTTAGAATAATGCGCCATCTTGCACTGTCATCCCCCGCGCGGAATGATTCCCGGGAAGGAGAGCTCGTAAACAAGTCAACATCCCTATATCTACAAATTTTATTTAACCGTCATAGACCCACTGTTCTTGCGTTCCTGTACAGCAAATGACTTACACTGAACCGCCATTAGCTGGATATCGCAGCTCTCTTCCCGTGTCGTCTAAAAGCGCACAGCTTCGTAATAGTATTGTTTCCATCTCCGGCTTCAGCTCCGTTTAGACCCCAACGACTTCTACGCCATCTGACTGCCCTGCAGACCGCCCGCTCTGACCATTTCTTGTGTGCCCGAGCGGCCTTTGTTCTACTTATAGGCTTCTGCTACGTGAAATCGGACCCGGGTCAGACGATATGTCACTCAGTGCCCGGCCCTTATTGCTTATCATCATCAACCGGGCATTAGTCAAAAGATTTGACGATATTGACGCGGATGAGTGGAGGCTGTATGGTGGCTGGATCGACACCGGAGAAGAAGATGTGGATGACCTTACACGGGCACACAGGATCATGGCACAGGTAGGTACACTTTGACTGCTCGAAGTGGTCGAAGCCCGGCACACGATCGCAGCCGGGCGGAACTGTTTACAAACACAAAACATATATATATATGTATATAAATGCTGGCAGGAACTTATAGCTACAGGGACTGATTTGTTCAGGTTAACATTTCATGTTTCGTTAATGGCTACACGGCGTTCGGTAATCATGTTACTTTCGAAAGTAGCGATATCGATGACTGCGTAACCTGGTTGTTTCACCGTCTCCGGGTCACTCAATGCGAAAGAAATGCCATTCGCGACTTTACCAATAAAGTTGCTTGTACAATTATGTCAGTTTAACTCGTCCGTACGAACAGTGTCGTATAAATCATGTTTAGTGATAATTCAGTATACAGCTAAACATGAAGAATCGCTCTTCCGCCTTCTTCCGCTATATTGTAAACGGTGTCGTTAAGTACGTCAGAGGGGCGTGTCCGTTTGAAATCGCCACATATGATGACCCTTGAGAGGCTGTCAAAACTAAACAACAAGTTAAATTTCTTCGTACAACTGGAAAGTAATATCACCACTGAGCTGCTTTTTTGGTTGTGTGCTGCTACTGTAACCCACATATCTATTTTACCCTATATACTCCACGCCTCGTTGATCTTACGGTATCGATAGCGAATCGAAATTTATTAGAGCGCTAAGCCCGTCGTAAGGAGGCCCGTACGTATACGTAGATCGCACAACGATGATCCAAGCGTCGATGAGGACTGGGGCTTACCAAAAATCTCGTCTTGCGGATACCACGTCCATTATTGCTGCCACGCAGTAGTCGGGCAGGGAAGGACACATCTTAACTAGGAATGTCTCGACCGTGCCAAGCTCGTATCATCGTTAATTACTGAAGCGTGGTGACCAACCCTCTCGCCAGATTACCCGCTCTATTGGCTTGGTGCTAAAATCAATTAGTGCCAATGGTGGCAAATATGCAGGGCCTGTGTTGGCCAGACAAAAAGTTGTCAGTCGTTGTTTTAATGAATCGTCGAGCGGGGGAAAATAATTAGCGGCCATTCGCTTGTCCGCGCTAGATACAGCTCTCGCAAATGGATTAAATGAGTAGATCTTAACGGGGATAGGGCAAAAATGGGAGTGTAATGTCGGACGAGGGGCTCAAGCTGGAGCTTCTCTTCACGAATCATTGAGACATTATATACCAAACCATCCCTGGTAGGTCACAGGAGTTTATAAAAATCCTATTATTCTACCATTGTTTAGGCGTACGTTCCTACTAATTAAAGAACATTGCCCGGATTTGAGGAAGATGAATTCGATACGGCAGCAGCGGGTGGGCGGCAGGCGATGTCAACGAAGTGTACCGACTTTCTTGTGTTACTGGTTATTCTGTGCGAATCATCCTAACGTCTTGATTACAATTGGTGCGTGTGCCGATTTAATGCCACAAGCTTAGCATTAAAAAGCGTTACCAGAGAAAAGAGATGGAGTTAGTATATCATGTTCTAATGCGGATTTCCGCGGGCGCCTCTTAACCCGAACGAAAAATTTAGAATTGCACAAGAGTAAAGGTATCTGAGGGACATGTGAATAAGATGCTAAGTAATGCGTAAATTATTCTAGTCAAATGCACGACCTGGGAGTGGAGTTTATCATCACTACTGATGTTTGTAATTCTATCGTTTGAGTGTGATAGTGCCCTGTTTATTAATCAAATTAGCCTAGATGGTAAGCGTGACAAGGGTAACTGTTAGCGGGTCCGTTATCTTTTGCATAACGGGAAGCGCTTCAACGTCGATCACAGGGTTCGGTAGTCAGTCAAAACCAGGCGGTACTTCGTTGGCAGTTTTACCACGGTGATCTCGATCTCCGTCAGGGCAAACCTCATGCCGCTACAGTTACAAAGGCTGACTCCGAAGGGCTGTAAACACAAATTCAATTTCGTAGTAATTAAGCTTAGGCAGTGCATAACGTAGAAATATGTTCGAAATACGCATACCACTAATGAATGTAGAAAAGCAGAAATAATGCCGAACTAGAACAACATAAAAACATTATTTTTCGTTAGTATCGGCCAAGCTTTGTACGCTAGAGTAAAGCGCTGACTTTTGTTGAAAAAAAGTCGATTTAGTATTATTTTTTTCGCACTGCCAATTCAACGGGTGCGTCTATAAAGAGTTCAGAGCAGCGACAAAAAACTCGTTGACGAGTATACAGGCGAAAGAAATTTGGCAAACAGTTTTGTTTTTGCCATAGGTATACACTGAAATGCCGCTGTTGCAGAACAGTCACCTGCCAAATGAACGCTACGTCTGTTGAAGGATCCTCGGGAAGAAATCGGTCCGGGTGGAATTTCTGCGGTTCAGGAACATTTCATTTTGGCATTGTAATGTACCTCGCATGTCGACGCGAATAGTATTACTCCCTTTGGGGTTTTCAGCCCCTCGTGGATCTTCTGGTCAATTGTTATGCGAGCTGCAAAACTGACGTTTTTAAGGTTTAGGCTACTCTGCGATTTCGCGTAAACTTGATAATTACATCTCTATCGGTCGTTATCCGCACTCTTGCATATTCCCTCTCCCACATCGCCTTCTTTGGGTACCTTGATCACTCTATCGTGTTTCATAAATAATCAGTGCTTAGCTAGATCCAACATGTGCTATTTTTCTCGGGTCGTATTCGTCGCTCTCGTTGCTAACCACTGGCCAGCTGCATAGATCTCGATCAAAGCAACTGGAAAGTTTCAAGTAGAAACTACAGTTTTATTATTCTCTCCTTGGCTAAGTAAGTAGCAAAATGAAAGACAGCCGTCATATGGCAACGAAATCATGCTGCAAAACGCCTGCCTGTGTACAGAGGTATACATTTTAAGCGTTTCTTGAATGGACGCCTTAAGAAATTGGTACTGTTGAAGAGATTCAAAACCGAAGCGGGTTCCATTGTCCGTCGCCACAATGAGTTCCTCACGAAAGTGCTTTTGTATTTCAGGGAAGCGGATGATCAAAAGTGTCATAAATGCCAGGGCGGATGGCGTTATCTCATACCTAAGATACTAGAAACAAAAAATGGATCACGCATTGCTTGATACCAGCTCGAAATGTGTGAATTTCCTATTTTATCTGCTCTCTGTAGGCGTCTAAAGATACAGCGAGAGGGGGAGGTATAGCGAGAAAGAGGAAATGAAATGTCAAATGTAGCAATTTGGCAAGGTGGGCATAAGGTTAGGTATCTAGAAAATGTTCGTCCATGTTGTAGACCACACCTACCCAGCAAACAGGATGAGCACTGCATCGTCAATGCGTTCATCGCCGTTAGTATGTTAACCTTCATAATGAAAAGGCAGACGACAGGGGCGTTGTACTGGGTGCAACGAGCGTGCGTTTGTCTTGATCATTTAATGCTTGCTTTCTGTTTCGCTTCCTGGCGTTTTTTAGACACATTCTCTGCGATCAGGGAATACATATCGATATTCAGTCCAGCGCCATTTGTCGATTGGGCGTGGAGCATCAGCTGAAGCAAGTCCACTCGATAGGTTTACGTCGATGGAACAAATGAGAGCGACTTTAAGATTTACAAGTGTTCACTGTAATGTTAATTCTTGTTAGTCCCGATAATAGCATACATGTGATATGCAATTTATGCGCTTTATGAGTAAATTTTCCGACTGCAGTTCACTTGGGTCTATTATGTCCCATTGATATCGTCTCTTTAACAAACAAAGATCACCGTCGAACAAAAAAAAACTATTGTTTACATCATCGCTGACGCGACATATGGTGACGGCATCGACGCGCTGCTCCTTCAGAACCTGGAGTGGATTTTCACCCACGCAAATTATCGCGTAGGCAAGTTTAATTAGAAAAAAGCCACTCACGCGTAGAGTTATCGAAAATCAAATTTATGAGACAAGTTAAAACAAGTTAATGCTTGGTGTGCCCAATTAACCTCCACCTGATAGAATTAAAGGCTCACTAAACAACAGCGGACGCCGAGCTAAATTCTAATTGTAAATGTGTGGATGATCTATTTAGGGAGGGGCTCTTTTCTTGTTCGACACTGAAATCAGTGCTGCGCGGCATGTGGTGTCCAACGTGAGCGCTTGGTAGTTCTCGTACATATCATTCACACGACCTTCGAAAGCGTCTGTTTTGTTAGCGTTTTTCATGAAGTGATAAACAATCTTTGACATCTCGGGCGCAATCTAGAACCAACGAACGTTTGGAAACATGATTGTAGATTAAGGCTAATTCGCCTAAATGGAATCCCGTGCATTGGTACTGCTTCGCGTGCTCCGTCAAAACGGTATTAAAATACCAACCGATTGCTAAGACGTCATTCGTCATATTTGCATACCAATTCGCAGGGTAACTTTTGGCATGTAGCAAAAAAATGTACGTTTAGTGAAATGAATGTAAAGGCATAGCCCGACCATAGCTGTCGTTTTTTGCAGGAATAGCAAACAGGGCTACAGAAAGGGTAATGTTCGAGATAGTGAAGTTAAGCTTTGTATACTGCACTGAGAAGCAAAATGTAAGTTTTGAGCCGAACCAGTGCCGAGAACAGTGCAATTCCTAGCCAACGATACGTACACATCACGCAAATCCTACATGTAAGCCGTCAGATTCATGACATGTCTACGGTGAGACCTGCGGTTACAGATGAGTCAAAGCCTAATTGGTGCGTAGTCTGCTCGTCTAACAAAAAAATGACGCAAGAATTCAAAGTTAAATTTGAAATAGAATTAAAGATAGAAGCCTGCGGACATTTGAGTATCACAAAGGATACCCTTATACCTAACAATTTCACAAAGATTCCTTATTACAGTTGGTACCAGCAATTTCTTATAAGGAACATGTTCACCAGTCCATACGGGACATTTTAACAAAGAAAGTATGGTTATTAGGTGCATACACAATTGTCTCATATTTAACCGATTTTCCTATGGGAACAACGCATGTCTGCTAATATTTCTACGTCAGATACTTTAATTTCGCTGAAAAGTCTAGTAAACCACTTCCGCACCTACTCTGAGCAGCAGGCAAATATTTACAATCAGAACAATCGGCCGGTGCAAATCTATAGCCGCCATAAACTTTCTTTTTTAAAGAACAAACGTAGCTAATGCGAAATTTCTCTAAGTTGCATTTTTTCTAGTAAAAACAACAGTAGGTCTCTTAACACGTCCATAGCAAACCATACACTGAGATAGATTTTATGTCGAAATGCTACGCCTGTTCCGTGCCATTTGTTTCTGGCTAAAAACCCTAACTACCTAGTCTAATAGATAAAAGCTTTTTAGTCCTTTTTTGGAGTTTCCAGCAGCGGGTTGGCAATTCCTCGAAAACATGAATAATTGATGTGTGATTTGAACATCGTTATCTAGGGTTGTAGATTAGACCCTTGCCTGTCTCTAGTTTGCTGGTGGTAAACGATGGGGTTAGCGTTGAGCCCACATCTTTGCGTCGCTGACCTTTCAACGACGCGAGGATGGAGTTAATGCTAAGTGCGTTTCTGTCGGTCAAGAAGTCCTATAACAATCGAAATGCCCAGGTAGGTAGACTAGTTTTAGCGGCTGCGGTATCGGATCGAACCACTGGGTTTAAGTAGCACGATAGTTAACTACAATGGAAAAATTTCAGTCGGCTACGGAACGGGGAGCGGATAAAGTGGTGTGTTAAACCCCGTACTTCGGGCAGATTCGTAACGTCGAATACGTGGCTCACAGCAGAGCTGATACAAGAGAAGAGTCTTATCGTATGACCTTCAGTCATAGGGTTCTCCATATTTAAAAAACATTTTTTAGGGTTGACCATCAGCCAACATTTAACGTCCACGTTAGCAGTTTTTGCATTACTCGAGACGGCTCCCACATAAATTTAAATGTGCACCGGCGGGGACCGAACCCATGCACCTACGTGCCTCCTCCAGTAGCAAGGCGCATACGAATGCATTAAGCCACCGAGCTCGACGGGTTCTCCATATCTGTTTACGAACGCATCACCCTTACACGTTCACTTATATACGGCGCCATAACAGCTAGATCAACCGGGCTCGCTTAACGAGGCATGGTTAATATCGCAAATAAAATAGATTCGTACCGCATCACGCAAAATTCATGGCAAGTAGAACAAGCAAGCGAAACTTGCTGAGCTTGCGGGTATGGCAAGCGGAACTTGCCCTTGTTAAAAAAAGGTCCAGTGTATTCTGTTGAAGATGTTTATTTAAATACATAGGTCTCTTAATTGTTACTCAATTGTCTCCTTGTTCAACCTATCTGTCCGTTCGATTGACATTAAAGCACGAACGGTCATTGAAGTCCCTAGACGCGAAGCGTTGTTCATGGGAACCAACATCAGATACGGGCGCACATAGTGTTAGTATGTGTGTGTACATGCGTGTGCTGACAGCAGATCTATAGTTCAAATGCCTTGCCAACGTAACAGCATTAATTGCGATATGGTTTTGCTAGCTGTATGTCGCTCATAGTTTTCGGCTACGAGTGGACCGCACCCAAATATTCAGCTCGGACCAGTGTGTTTCCCCCTTGCTAACTACCCCTCTGGCTGCATCAATTACAAGAGTATTTAAGTTAATACCAACTTAAGAATATATACAGACTTACCGGTCGGTCGGTGAAATTCGCGAAGCCCCTAATAAGCACATGCTTTTTGAATCGTATGGTCTGCTGCTACCACACAGAGTATCGACGGTCGAAACGTATTTCTGATTACGTCTCAAACACAAGTTGTGGCCTTTGGAGTCACATTGTTGCGAGGTGTTCGAGTTACTACTCGACCCGTTTATTTGCTGCGTTCCCACCTTTTTTTGTCACTCGTATAATAGGTGTGTAAATTGGATTGAGCTGGGTAACGCGATGTAACCGACGCGCTAAACTACACTCCTAAGCTTGATGCTTCTCATTAATTTACTTTGAATTGTAGTTTGTTTTTAACACTGAAGGCCCATATCACGTGTAATGTTTTCGCTAATAAAATAATTCAGAAGTAAAAAACTATCTCACCTTGCGTGCCAAAATTGCATACCACAATGCTTCGATGGCTAAACACAAAAAGAGAAGTACATCATTCAAACGGTCGATTCAAATTTCGAATGATCTTTTGCTGTTTCAATGCTCGTTAAAACACTTCGACTATTGGCAGCGAATTTACAAAGAAGCTGCCCGCCATTCAGATAGACAAGGAATAAGTATTCCTATTCTACTTTGCGCATAGGCGAACCGTGGCGAATCGTTAAATAGATGAGTGGAAATTTTTGCAAACAGGATCCTTACTTGAATTTATACACGATCCAGAGTGCGAAACAGGCTACGGCCACAGACCAGCCAACCATCATGTCTCGTTCTTCGATCAAGGCTCACCTTACGGCTAAGGCTGAAATACCAGAGAAGACATGTAACTATCAAGCGACAGAACCGGCAGCGAAGTTGTTGCTTGCATTCAACCAATTTGTACATTCATCACAGGCGGGAAAGGCAAATGGCCGACTCCGCTTCGAATTCGAGCTGAGAATGTAGCCCAGAGGGGTGCGGTTCAATTTGGCGAGATCCCCCATAACGAAGTTTGTTACACTAAGCCGAGAGGATCTCCTAGTGCTGGCAATAAAGAGCTGCAGATCAATACAGTCTGTTCTTTTTCAGACAGCCAAAAAGAGTGTGGAACATGGGTTTTACTCTTGTATGCATTATTGGCCGATGTAAGGGATCGGAGAAAGAGGCAACCATTGTATGGCAATGGTAGACTAAACATCAGTGGATGTGTTTACAGCTTTGTACGGAAGGCATGGCCGACGGTTTTGGTGGAATTCGGACAGCTCACGTAAAGGATAGAACGCATATAGTAGGTGATTGTCTGAGGGCCGTGGCCAGCTGCAATTCATCTATTCATGACTGAAATCGGCATTTTTGCTCAAGTTGGCCGCGTGTCCGTTAAGGTTCAAGGGAAAATAGTCATATTTTGCTTATCATAACTGTGTGTTAGCATGGCAGCCACTGCGGGAAAAGTCCCCACTCCGCAAATCTTCACGCGCCGCTTTTGGACCTCTGTGGAAACATATTTTGTTGAAAATGCACATTGGTTGGCAATGAAACATGTCGCAGTGTACATTCTCTTAGGTGTATTATATTGTGTTAATGACAATGATCTCTGTAAAGTCTGGTAGTCTGGTACATTGACGTATGCCTTGCGAGCGGACGAGATTCATAAATGCACGTGCTCAGTCCGCTTCTTCGTACGCTCATAGTTATGGGGCCTGTCTTACGAAGCAATGTGAAAACGACACCGTCGACATTAAATATTGGTTTATAGTCAGGCATAAAAGACTGCTATGTTGATTCTAATAGCATCTACATGCAATTTTTTGACACTCATTATCTTTTCTTGAAATATTTTTAGGGCTGACTATCAGCCAACATTTAACATTCACACTACCGTTTGTTGCATTACTTCATAAGGCGGACCCCATAAATGTAAATGTGCACCGACAGGGATCGAACCCGTTTACTTACGTGTTTCCTACGGTCTCAAAGTGAACGCGAATGCACCAGACCACAGAGCTCGACACTTATTATTATTTTTGCCGCTTAATACCGAGTCGGCCCCTCATATTGGCCGTATCATGGCATCAAATTTTTCAGTTTGTAAGCACAGACTGGACGGTATTGACGTCACTTTCCTTTGTTTACCTAGTAAAATCATTTTGTGCTAATTCACAGACTGATATCTCTCGATCCCTGCAGAGCCTTGAAGGTCGATGGAACCGCCGAATCCCGAAGGTAAGCCATAATCACGACGGAGTTGCCCTAGTGCTAACGATAAAAGGCCGCGCTCAAATCCGTTGACGCATAAATTGTCTTTATCGAACACGCTCAGCCCTCCTTTCCAGTAGCAACCTCTGCATGCACAAACTTGTTTACGGAGTTAAATTGCCACTGTGTCGAATTAAGCAAAACCCGCCTTTCGTGATTCAATTGCATCGTTTTGACCCCCCTTTAAAAGGGCGAACCAAATCGCTCTAGCATTCCCAGTGTTTCATCGGCGCAAAATCAGTTCCAGGTTTGTTTTTGATGTCTTACTTGCTGAAAACACATTTCTTAGCCATGGACTCAGCTCGGCGTCATAACGGGGCTAGAACTGTGCCTAGCGCGTATGGTAACCATGTCAGGGGCAATTGTCGCTGAAAGCGGGCGCAACGGGGCTTTTCAGCATCGTCTAGTCTTGTCAAGTGCTGCCAAGTTACGCGGATTCATACAGTGTTAAATTAGACGAATAAATAACATGCTCGAAATAGCCAGAGGCTACACAGTTGTGCTATAGCTATGGAGCCAAGGGATGAAGGCAAAACATAGAACGCCCGTGCTACTTTACAGCAATGTATTATCCGAGTGACGCATATTATATTAAGAATTGTCTCTCTTTCTATTTCAGGTTTGCCCTTATAGTGGGCTTCGACAGAAAAACGAGAACCAATGGCGTTCTGGTTGTTTGTGGCAACTGGCCTCGTGATCTGGGTTGCCCATCAATTCAAGTAAGGACCCGTTTTCCGACGTGCATCCGCCATCAGTCAGTGAGAAACTGGGAGAACACTAACGGCAATGCTGAGGAATAGCTGTTGAACACAATTTTTTACTAGCTTAAAGAGTTCACTTTTTTATCCTGTTTGCAATACAGAATATTGTCGCGTATAAACATTCTATGATTGGTGAAGGTGCGAGTACCAGAGTTGACCTCACGATTATTTCCGACATTTGTCCATCTGAATCATGGACATCGAAAACCATAAGTAAAAACATTAGCCTATTTGTCATAGCATATCTCGAATCGCAGGCACTTATTGACTCTTCCATTACGAGCAATTCGCATTGTAAAAGTGAATCTAATTTCCAAATAACGTGAATACGCCTACCCATCGCATTGCAGGCAACGCTACGATCATTTTCAAATATTCAAGCGGTTTGATATTCCGGGACCACCTCCATCGCTACTGTTAGGCAATGCATGGGAGATTAATCGCATGTGAGTACTATATCGCGCTTTCCGAGATTGGAAATGCTTCTCTATTATATAAATTATAAGGAATAGCCATTTCTAACAAGCGATAGATTGCACAGGACTTTTGGTCCCAGAAACCTCCCCGGCGATTTACGTATTGTCTAAGTTGTCAAGAAAATCTAATTGCAATCTGATCATGAGCAAAGTCGTCCTATTTTTCAAAAGCTCGCCACATCTTAGAGTTCCCACTCTTGGTTCCAAGCTAAATGCCATCATTATTATCATTTGACGATTGCTAACATGCCCGCCCTTCCCTCGATAGAGGCCTTTTGGACGCTCAAGCTAAATGGCATCGCCAGTACGGTGCGTATTTTGGCTACTTCCTCGGCTGGGAGCCCTGTTTGTCAGTATCGGATGAGAAAGTCCTCAAAAATGTCCTTCTTCGGGACTTCATCAACTTCACCGATAGACCCGTAAGTTTCGTATCTTCGAGGAGATAAACGGACGACTTGTGCTTCCTCAAACGGGTAGGACTCGATTGCAAGGTCCAGAAATGAATTAGGGCCGTAGAACATTTCCGACCGCTCTAGTTGAACATCCTGAAAGACCTGGCACTGAGTTTAAAGTTCAATTTCTTAATGTCGTCCTTGCGCCGCTGTTGCAGGACTTCCTAACCGGCGGGTCGAGCAAGACCATTGACAAGGCCCTCACGAGCCTAAAGGGTCAACGATGGAAAGACCTTCGTTCGACGTTGACTCCATCATTCACCGCCAGCAAACTCAAGCAGGCAAGCGTCCGATGGATTACGCCGAAGAATGACGTGTGCCTTTAAACGCATATTGTAGACATTCATAACAAGTATAAAGGCGGCGCAATTTTAAGAGACGAACCTCACCTGTGTGTAACTTCTCACTTATCATAAAAACGTGGCTCAAATAATTTCACTTGCACGTTTCGACTTTTCTTAGTCGTTTAGCGTCGACATTGAACATTCTTCGTCTTACGACTATCTGTATAAGAATTACTATAAAAACTACCATGACAGAGGTCGACATTGACATTATAGAAACTTGTTGTGTTCATTTTAGATCGCGCCCGAGATGTCGAGGATTATCGACGAGTTCATGGAGAACGTTGATAAGGCCTACGCTACGGAAGGCCGCGTGGAAGAGATGTACGATCTTTACCAGGCTCTTACGCTGGACACGATCTGTCGCACGGCATTGGGGGTTGGTTTCGGTGTCCAGAAGGACATCGCTAACTCGAAGCTTCTCAAGCAGCTCAAAATGATATTCAGCATTGGCCTCAATCTGTTTATATTTCTGTTCCGTAAGTCTAGTCTCATATAAATCGTTGTTATGTACCACCGCTGGTGTAACCCCTCGTCAGTAGGTCATCAAAGTATTGCAGGAAATAGGTCGTATTGATTTACTTTCTAGAGAAAGCTTCCAAGATGCCACGGACAACAACTTTTGACGTGCACTATGCAGCGTGCAGATATATCGTGTTTTTGTCATGAAGTCTGTTTAGGGATGTCTCGTATCGGTTCCGATCCTCAAAAACTATTTTAACATGGGGATAAAAAAGTTCCCATACTGGTAGTACACCGCGTTGGAACAGCCAGCCCTGTAATTCAGTCAATCATGGTGCACTCTGCATTTCTTCGATGCCAATAAGTTCTGCGCTCTCAGTTGAGTCGGTGGGGTAACATTGGCAAGGGTGTGTCTTGCCGATGCTATCGCGTGCCAACAGCGGGATCCTTACAGTCCTGCAGGAGCGAGGATGGATCAGGTAAACTGCTAACCACGTGTCTCTTGACTTGTCTTCCAGTCTCATTCCCATTGCTCCAAAAAATCGCAGCCCCGCTTCTGCACAAGGTCAGGTTTGCGCTAATCAATAGAGGCGAAGATCCGGTGCAGATTCTTAAGACTCAGTGTTCTAAGGTCGTGAAGATGCGCCGCTCCAATCCAACTGTAAGTGTGTGTTTCCGTTACCGTCTTTGGCAATAGTTTCCGTCGTAAGTGTATCAGCATGCTAGAATACAATATCTTATTTGGGATTTACGCATACCCTAGCGATGACTTTGCCTTAGATGCGATTTTTTCGAAGCAATACAAGTCGTGTATTTCTTCACTATGCCAGCGGCGTGCATCCAGGTGCGTTTTTGATTGAGTCAAGCCTCATTTGTTTCGCCGATGTAGACTCGTCGAATGGATTTGCTCCAGCTTATGCTCGATGCCCAGTCAACGGACGGCTGTGGATCAAATATCGACATGCACTCCTTAATCGCAGGAGACGAAGCCGAAAAACGCCAGGAGGCGAACAAGGCCAGCGGACAAATTAGTTTAACCGCCAGCACGTCAGGTGGCTGCCCCTTTGCTGTGAAGGGCAAA
>MNPL01010691.1:2676-18803 GCA_002081605.1 Tropilaelaps mercedesae
ATTAAAAAACTGTAGGTATAAAACTCGTTAGAAATTCGGGCCAAATAGATTTATTCTATGGTCCTATGTATGACCAGTTATTACCAGCATTTGCCAATAAATTAAAATTAAATAGTTTTTAAAGATGAACAACTAAATAACGGTAAGAGCAGATACAGAGTAATAACGAGAGTTTTGTGCCTGCAAGAGCCTGTTATTTCCGCCCGCCGCCATCGCTTCCATTGTCGTGCGAAGTGAGTCGGAAAAAGTGACTAAAAAACTGCGTAAAATATCTGTTTTAAAATTATTCAATGTATCGTACAAATTCATCATTATTGCTTTCCCGAAATGACATTCGTCCTAATCTTCAAATGATGTTATTCATGCTATCGCTATTTCGAGGTTATCCACTTTTCGACAACGGAGCCCAAAACAACAAACCCCTTCAGATGTCGTGCCCATCAGAGGACTTCTTTTAGACTCAACGACAACAACAAAGCCGTAATAGCTTTTACTGCTTTTGTTATAACCAAACCGTTTTCGCTGTCAGCAAAAAGTCCTGGGATTAGAATATCCGGTGTGTATGTGACTATAACAATACGAACGGCAACGGCATGAATCATCACCTCCGCCTAATAGTCGCCATCCGCGAACGAGACGAAGCGAACTATGGAAGCACCCTTATCGTTTGTTGTCTTCTCATTCTAATAACTACGTTAGTTTCTGCTTAATTATTCTTTTCGATAACGTCATGCGGTAGATTTGCAACAATGATGACGGGTAGCCCGGCGAACCTCACGCGAGGGAAAACCATTCTGAGCAACTGCTAGCGCAGCATTATTACGGCGTTTTGCCTTCGCCATCACATACCAAACGTAGGCAGGATCAGCAACGAATAAGGAGAAAGTGGCAACAAAAAAAAGTACTCCGTTTGTGGTAGCGTTTTAGCATCATCACTTTTTCTAAGAGCACTTGCTCTCGCTGCCGTAGCGCATTTTTACATGAAAGAATCGCCGTTGCAAAGGGAGGTTACTCGTACTCGATTGTTTCGAGCTCGACAATTTCTTGGTGGCGTCATGTGGCGCGGTCGCTGCTCAGCTTTCATTCGTCAGTATAGGCAAACGCTCGAAACGAAATTCCCAGAGGATTGCCGGGCTTCGTGATTGTTCGGAGCGCTGTCGTCTAAGACAGCGCTCCGAACAATCACGACGTTGTTGACAGTGACGAGTGTTGACAGTAGTGAATGCACCACGCGAGCTGTAATGGAAGCAAATACAGAAGCTGAGGCAAAGAAAATTTGCGTTGATTCCTTCTTGGCGGTTCAATCGTCTCCTTTCCGCTTCCTCGTTCTGTAACGGCGAAGCGAAGTAACAGAATGAACAGACCACACCGGTGGACTCAGGGTCATTGGGGGATACTTTCACTTCTACTGATTCTTATTATACGATTATGAGGGCGGGAAATGACAATATTGTTAGGCTATTTACGATACAGCGCTGCCAAGCAGAACAATGACAGCGATAAAAGCAACAGCGCTTAGTCGAGAAACAATAAAACAAATATACACGACAAAGATGGAGGACAAATCGATGAACCTCAAAATTATAATGCGACAACAAACAAATGAGAAAATAACAAGGAAAGAGGAAAGGAAAAAATATTAGCGAATTCACTTTTCAAGCTTCTACCTCTTAAAGAAATAATAGTTCCTCATCCTTTTAAAGCAGACAAATTTAAATTTCACCAATCTCCTTTTTCATCCTGCAATCGGAAGTTCTGCTTCTATACCTTCTGTGTGTGTATTTCAAAAATATATACGTGAATGCATATCAAGTAAGTGTAGAAAAAGTGCCTGGAGCTCTTCTCACTTGTTGATTTGAATATACGGGGGTAGAGCCAATGAGTGAATTGCGACGCGCGAGGATGCTACCCTGAAACGCGCGTTTTGTGGATTCGAGCTCAAACTTTATATACACTAACCGCTAAATTAGTAGCAAGATTCGCTGTGCTATGCACTAATAATTGTCACTAGCATCATTTTAGATTATCTGCTAGCTCCACGGGAGTTCGTACCTCGGAAGAACGCACCACACAAAAAAGAAACCTACATTGTCATCGTGAGACAGCCAAAATCAACAATAATTGATGAGCTAAGCGGACGACAATAATCGATGAAGCTAGAGGGCCGTCAGGTTGAGGCCGAAAGGCATGGCAAAGATCAAAGCGAAAACACGCAGAAAACGGGCACTAGATCTCAACAAAAAATTATAGGCTCTTAGCGCGATCTGAGCAGACAAATCAAGTCGAATTTTGCAGCGACAAATGCCGCGATCGCTGAAGACGCGTCAATTAGTCCTTTCGAACTCTGTGGCAAGAAACGAACTAATGTTAAAGAGAGCACGTTATTCGCAGATTTATGGCAAATAAACGAGGTTGGCATTTCGCGACAGTTTCTGAAAATGAGGAGTGTTATCTGTTGATGAATAAAAAATTCGTTTGGCCAGTTAAGTACTTTTCTCATTGTGAATAAATAGAAGGTCAAAAAAGGGAGTTGATGTCCAACGCTCTTTCGCTTCAGAACGTCCCTGATAACACAGGCGGAAAGTATACTGACTTTCACGGTTCTAGAAAAAAGGACGAATATCACGTTTCCTAATGGTACTGATTGTCTCTTAAATTTAACTTCCTTAGTGTCTTTAGTCTACCATGATAAGTTAAGCGCCATAATAAGCGTCGTTCTGAGGATCCATGCAGCTCCCCTCGCTACAGCTTTCTCCTCGTAATCAATAAGATGTCGATCAAATTTAACTGTTTATTATGTTAATGCGTTTCGAGAAACATCGATAAGTAAATCAGGTCCAGAAATTCCGTATTCGCTTCTCACTTTCAAAACTAGCGGCATGGTGCACTGTATTTCAGTTGCTACCATCGAACGCTTGATCTATCTATGAAATCTCTATTCGATTGTTGTTCAGTCCGCAGCAATGTACGTTTGTGCCGACAAAAAACATTTCAAAAACATCCAAAAAACAAGTCCGTCGGTGAACGGACCAGGAGATGCCACTACATGGGATACATATCCCTTTACGCAAACACATTGAATATCCTTCTAACGGAATCGGCGACTTACGGGAACGGCAAGAAATTCCGAAAAATAAATGTAAAATACACGCACTGATCGTATAGGGAAAGCAGGCTGGCAGAAGGAAACCCGGATGCATCATCTGCATAATAATTCCTGATATCAGATATGACTAGAGCATACGATCACCTAGTCCATAGAGAGAATGGCATTTTATTGTTCGTAGTTCAGAGTGGAAAAACAGAATTATCCTTTTGTTAGGTTTGTTAGGTTGCCTCATTGCGGATGTCAGTATGCCCATTTTGGAATTGCTGAGATTTTTGCTCCTCACGTAACCACCTACTAATGACCTGTGCATTGTCGTTAAGCATAACCAACGTCCAGTAAATTCCTGCTACATCTTGCATGCACTACAATGTCTACTCCTGCTTAAGGTCACACGTGGCATCCCTTTTGAGCTGAGTTTACTCCATGGTAAGCATGCAACGTTCTCGGTAGCCATCGTACCGGAGACGAGCCATTGTAATGATTCAACAACCTTCTCACCATCGTGATTTAGAGTTTTTTGGTATACTGCAACAGGACAAATGTAACTATCAAAAGGTCCCCGCACTCTTCGAGCACTATATCGATGAAAAATAATTCTAACAGAAGATAATAAAAATTTCACACTTTCGACTATCAGGTAGCGTCAAAATAGGGTGTGAAATATCAGATCATACAATGAACGGCAGTACGTGATAACTTCCGGACTACGAACGCGGCATCTATCTGATGACTTTTGCGGTATCTGAATCTAAACACATTTAAATATATGCCAAGGTGCTAGCGGCAGGACAAGTCGCCGCGCGCTAATTGAGATTATGCAAGACACGCACAGAAAATTTGTATAGTGAAAGCCTGAAAACCCGCGTTTGGACACTCCCGGTAGATCCTGCAAGATTTCATCTAGCCAGATTCGGTAAACACATGAGAGACGGTAATACAAAGCAAATGTTTATAGCCATTGACACGTTTCTCGCACCATTTCTCTGGCTTTTGTTTTTGATCTAATCGTGCGATAATAAGCGAGCCACGAACAATTGGACTATATTCCGCTTTGATGTGTGTAATTGTCTATGTAATTGTTTTGGTTAGCACAACTACGTAAGCTTCTGTAGGGGTACGTGGTCCGCACAGCAAAGCGTTTGTCACATTGCCGTAAAGAGCAGTACGTAAATAAGTCTACCTTATGCACGTTCTTATAAACAAAACTGTAGTCTCTTAAGCATAGTTTGCACTCGCCAGTTTCTAATCTAGGTGCAACAGTGTGACGTAACTTCTGATACGCTTACCTTTGACACGCTTCTAAAATCACTGTTAAACCTCTGTTTAACACCCACCTCGTCTTCTTTTCACAATGGCTTGCCACTGCCTCCGCCCGGCTATTGTTATACTAATGGCTTATTTCTATCTAGTCACCGCGCGAGTTATCTAACAATATTCTAGCAGTCACAAAGAAAAAACCCTTGTTAACTAAAAACTCAACTATTACAGATATCATATGAACAGTTAAGTTTCTACATACGGGCTGTGCCCTTCCTTCTCAGGTGATGTAGCTGCAGCTAAAAACCAACCGTGCCAGAAGTAGTGCTTCGCATTCAAAAATTACTCGCGTTTAATAACAATACAACACCGCCACCAGATAGTTATCACGACGCTGTCCGCTGACTGATTTCGTGTACAATGTATACGCGCGGCGCCGATGGGCGGTGACGTGCGCTATTCTCGTCAAAAGAAGATGTACGTTTCCCCGTCCTGGCGAGATGGAAAATGAATGGCATGGATATTTACAGAACTCGGGAGATTTTTAAGAAGTTAGCAGAAGAACTTCCGTAAAATGTATTTGTGAGCGGATGAGAGAAGTCCCTGTCGCCTCCTAAAAACACTAGATTCATAATAATAATTTTATAATTTAATATATTTCGCGCGAAAATGTACCCGCATTGTAATAATGAAAAATTCCATTGGTATAGTGACGAGTACATATCATTATAAATCCGTAGTTAGCTAATTACGATGCCTGGTCACCACAAGAATTAATATATGATAGAAAAAGGCGGTGTCTTACAGCGCGGCGAGTTACATAATGTGTGTCTCAATCATTACAAAATGAATCGCTGGCTCAAAGCACACTGCAGAAATAAGTGAAAATTAGTAAGTTAATGCGTAAAACCTATGATTAAATGCAATTAAATGCACATTCTGAAATTGTATCGTGGATACTCGCTGCCATTATCTGCAGTAAATATTTGTGCAAGATCACGCAAAACCACATGTTTGCTTGAACGTTTACCAGACGGCTATTTATCGTAAATTTTCTTCAACAAATTCTACCAAACTAATTATTTAGAATACGACAACCACTCATCGAGGCAGCTAAATATGATTAAAATTTGCCAAGAAGGTGCAAAATGTTTTTACATATGTAAAAACGTTACTATTTGAAGGATTCAGAAAATCTGTATGATTTGTTTTAGAAAGATTTTGAGTACCACTTGATCATGTACACTTTCTGACATTCAAATTACACTTTTACCATAGTTTCTTTGACAAGCTGAAGGCCTATTACGCATATAAGGCATATTACGATCGAGACCATGAAACACGGTTGTAACGGCTATTATCATTAATCGAAGTCATAGTTGCTATAATTCAGTATGTACAGCGAAAACTTCTAATTTTGTTTAAATAATGCAACTGATTATCATCTCATAAAAAAAAAAAAAAAACTACGCTATTAGAAAGGGCTGATAGAACACATTTTGCAGAAGTATCTACCTAACAAAGACGATAATTGGCAACCTCAGAAGTTTGATATTGCACAATGTAAATGTAAATTAATGATATCTGCTTATCAGCTTAATAATTAATGTGGTACGTGTCAAATTAGTTTGTGGATAGGAACAGCCTGTTAATGCTGTCATTACAACTAACCGATATTATTCAGTTGCATTCTGACGCAGCCGTGCTTATTAGTTAACGTGTAAGTACACCATCGTCTGTCGACAGCATGCAGAGACACGCGAGTGATATGTGGAAGTTAATTTATATCACGGATCTTTCAAAAAATGTCCACTCCATGACTGCTAATTATTAGTATCATTACTTGGTCGTCATCAACGTCGCTTATCCGCACGAGAAAGGTTTATGTACAGCGTGTAGAAAGTAACACACTTCTTTTGGTACAATGGACTAGAGATATTTTACAAGTTTTCTTTCCAGCTGACCCCAACGTAATACATATTTGTCAAAGCTCACTTTAATCAATAATGACGGTGACAATCACGTGTGCTACTGTGCACAAACATGTCATCGCGACCAGAAGGAGGTAGCATAGCAATGCCGAATGACATCAAATGTTAGTAATCGGCGACTAACACGCCGGCGTTGTGTTAGCCGTCGAGGTAAAAGCTCCACATCGATCCCATTGCTAAGGCAACAAAGCAATAAAAACAACAATACGCATAACGAGAAGAAGTAACACATTCAGGTTCTTGTTTTCATCTCTCCCATTTTCTGTTTTTCCCATCTATGTTTCTATTTTTGTCCTCATAAACAATAATATCATTATCATTATTACCCATGTGTACGTCTTTCCAAGAGTACTCCTACAACTATTGTGACCTGTGGCTGATACTATCATATCGTAACCAGGTTGTTACCGCTATTATTATCGTTGTCATGAGTATACCGCATGTTGCGAATGCAGCAATGACGCGGATGACCTATCACTGTTACGCAGACATTCGTCGCCGAATAGTAATCGAACCACCATTAATGCCAACGTTCGGCCCCTGCTAATAATAGGTAAGGGGCGACAGTGGGGTCGAACACTACGCAGCAGACAGGTGGCGTTGCAAAATGAGTGAACCGGGAGCGAATAAGGGGGCACAGGCGGCAGTGCCTATCGCCGTATTCGCGGATATTGCAGGTACCTGCAGGAACATCGCCGTTAACAGCAACATTGCCAATGCCGTGTGCTTTCGCCGCTGTGGGACGCGTACGGCCGCTAGCGCTACTCGCCGTTGGGACCCCGGTATAGGCGTCTGATACTCTGGCGTAGCATCCCGGCACCGGGAGTTGGCGGAGTCGTTTACCGAATCAACGCGAGCGCCGACGATGGAGATCATGATTTGATGCGGACGATACCGACGCTGATAAACGGCAACTACAATAACGACGACGATAAAGCTTCGCACAACAGCGGTTCGCCATCGTCGCCTGCGGACGCTGCTGCATAACCGGCAGCCAGACAGTGGTAGTCAACTTTTAAGCTACTGGCTACCCGGGATTCTGCTCGATGTCATTGCCAGCGGTGTTATAGCAACACCGGGGACCATAAGCGGGATAGGACGCAGAGCATTGCAAACCGTATTCAGGCTTTATATCGATATGAGTTTGGTACAACACAACAAAAGGAGTAGCGACAAAAATCGCAACAGCATAGCATCGCGACTAACCATCACAGTAGCGGCACTAAGCGTGAAGGGTGGGGCTACCGCTCTGCATCTATCCACTACCTGTTATCGACTTAGCAACCCGCCTGCGGATGCTTGAAGGACTCCACTCAACTGTGACTGAAGTGAAACTCTTCTTCTCAATTTCTCATGCTTTTGCCTGTTCCTTCTGGCTTCGATGCTGTCGCTAGGGCGATGCCGTTGGTTTTACCATAGCAACGTATTTTTGCAACAATAAAGTTACTGCACCAGTGCTTTTTTCATTAGTGTTAACACAGACATATATTGGCGACGCTGGTCGCGATCCCAGTCGATCACTGCAACAGGGGTATAGAGGCCATCATTAACGTTTCGATCGTCTTCAATATCTCGTATTCCTTTGTGATTATTTAAGGGTGAAAACTTGAAAAACAATAAATAAACATAATAACAACATTTCGACGAAAATAATGACAACAGTAGTAGTTATAAAAATAATAGTTCAGTTAGATATTCACTCCCGTCCAATAAATCACGACCGGTATATAAATTGTGTATCATAAAATCAGAAGGTATAGTGCAATCGTCAAACAGGCAGCTTGCGGTCCTCGGGGCTTTCTTTTAGTTCCGTAAGTTGAAAATTGTATTGGTCTGGTGTTCTAATGTTTATTTACAGTTACCTTAGTTTAAAAAGTGTCAATGATTGCCTTCACTAAATAAATATGGAATGAATATTTCATAGAAGGTCAGTAGCAAACAGATGATACTTGCGCACTATGTAAGCTTTTTAACCTTTTCAAAACACCTAGCCAGTGACCACCTACAACTGTTTGATGCTGAATGAATGTTACTTTCATAGTCCAGCCGAGATTCACCAATTGTCCAATATAGCTAGGTTCGATACTTCGACGATATTTGGTTTCTGTATTTTTTTAGTAAACTTATGGCAAACTCGCTTTATTACCACACTGATAGGCTCTTTTTAGATTCGGATAACCTTTTTTTAAGAAAATATATATAGACTGTTCAGTTGGTGTATGCAGCTGGATTTCCTAAAGAAGACTAAGAAATAACAGCAGTAGCAGAAAATCATCATTCACTAAATTCCAAGAATTAAACCAAATAGACCCACCTACCCGTACAGACGCTAACCTCTTTACGACCTGCCTAAGCTAAGTCACATATTTGAAATGCACCAAAAATTTGCTTTCTCCCGAGAAATGGGTGCTTTGACTGTCGCTTTTCGATTATCAACAATTTCAATTTTCGAAAGGTTGTGCGGTTTGCTTAACTTAAATGAGTATCAGTTCTTGGTGTAGCCGAATACATTCAACACGCAAATACTGACCCTACAATATTTCGCTTGTGTTTCCCCCTAAAGTATTTCCGGGTAGTTATATAAAAAGACACATATACAATTAATAGTTGAGATAAATGGCAAGTATGGTTTGATCTAGACGGCTGATAAGCATGCTGTGGAGAGGGTAGCAATTTTGCTAGCTTTTGGTTTTATTTAATCTCTGAATGGGATCGTCTTGCTTTGAAAATGCGCTGAAATAATTAAATGATCACGTTAGAACGGAAAATCACAATTTTATTTTTGTTTGGTATCAATCAACTGTTGAGGAATTTTTGCAGGCTTACCATATACTACTTGACTCCACTTGTTGATTAACAAAAAGCATGCAAATATCGAACGAAGGTTCTACCAAAATGGTTGTTCACCAGGAAAGCTTCGTCTTTTTCCCGCTTGTTCGACAAATAGTGATTTCTTATGACTCTCTGTCCAAGATGAGCTGCAAAAACAAACACCACATTGCACATTTGAAAAATATATATATGGCGAACAGAGAAAAATTAGTACCTTAAAGATGAGACAGCAATCCCGGCTACACATCTATACTAAATAAAACTATACGGAAATACCAAAATTTACACAAAAGAATATCTTTTATAAGGGACCCTTTAAAATGAATCGTTTGTACCTGCGGAATAAAAAAATATTTTTTAGGGCTGACCATCAGCCAACATTTAACGTCCAAGGTAGCACTTTTTGCATTACAAAAGGTATTACCGTGGACGTACCTGTGGAGTAAACAACAACTACTCACTCAATCCATTATCAGTAGTTTCACTGGGTCAGTATATTTAGCGTAATAAAAATGCATAAGAATGTATTTTGGATAGAAACACATGTTTCTAAAAACCCTCACTGCACTTGAAATAATCGTAGATAATTTTTCTATAGTTGACCAAGATGGTGTAGCAATTCGAACGTACGGCATGTGCCACGTGTAAGGTCTCAACGCCCCTGGCTTACACATACGCCACACGGGCGTGCAGCGTGCCCGCGCACGTTTTCGGGCTATTAAATGTGTGAGAGGAACTCATTCTGGCAGCATAAAGCGTTCAGAAGTAATCGTCTTTTTTTTTTGGTTATTTTTCTACGGCACGCTTTCTCAATGTTGCCCATCATTTGGGGTTGAAGTGGGAGCTGTCATCGAAACTGAAGGCTACTGCAGCCCATCACGCTGCCATGGCGGTTAGCCGTTAAGGTAGGCAAATGCTGAAAAAGAAAAAAAAGATGAAATGATTCTCAATCGCTGGCCACAATATCTATAGCACGGATGACAGTTTCCAGACAGGGCCACAGGAGAGTCCGCCCCAGGCCGACTTAGCCCCTTGGCGAGCGGCATGATCAGGCGACATCTTCTTGTCGCTGCCCCTCTCGGAAAGCCAACGAATCTTTGATAGTGTTACCATGAGTGGCAACAACCACCAAGGATAATTTGAGGGTCGAGGGACCACCTTGATCAAACCTTAATCACACGGAGATACGCACGTAGGACATAGACGCGTGTTTCCTACTGTGCCATCATTGTTCATTCATAACATGTCCATCGACCCATAGTCGGTGTCTGGCTCCAGTGTGCAGAAGCCGGTTGAGTACAAGAAGCTCCTTCGGTGCAACGCTGGTATTGCGCGCTTCTATTAAACGTGAACAGATGTTTCAGCCCTCGACACATATGAAGGATAAAAGGAAAACGCAAAGATGCATGCCTATAAAAAGGTGAAATAAATCTAAAATGAGCCGCGGTGTATATACATTTAGTGACAATACTGTCTGGCCAAAAAACCTCTAAGACGGTGAATAGCAACAATGTGATTGTTCAGGTCGTGGCACGCGAAATTGTGCTCTATTCACTTTGATGTCTACGGATGCAAGCAGTTACACGTGTAGGCACGTATACTTCTTTGCTAACAAGAGGACGGATATTTTGGCACTTTTTGGTATAAACATATCGGACAATTTTTTAGAAATTCAGGCATATGTAAGTTGAACTAAATCAATACTGAACGCAATAATGCGTCCGCTCTTACGGCTTTGTCTCGATTAAACACTGACAGCAGCAAAAGCATTCATTTACAGCTGGCAAAAAACGATCAAAAGAAAACCGAGAACGTGCATCAATAACGTGTCAAAGTGAACATCATATACAATCGTTGGCTATAAGCAACCATGCACGTGAATCTACCCTTGTCAATATGCGCATAACTGTTACCAGCTAAGCCCAGAAAATTGGGCCATGTTTAAATTGCGAGATACATAATTTAAAATTAAATTTTCTAAGTTCAATTTAAAATGGCTTTTGTCATTTTCATTTGAACGGTAGCTGCACTTAACACAGATGCTTTCTGATAATGGTTGGTTGTAACGGCAATCTTCACGGTAATGCATAGACAAAAGTTCGGCTTGGCTGCAAAATAAAAAAATGGCAGCACTGGCATACCTCAACGGCGCATCTTTAAAGCAAACGTTTAATTTGATTTGGTTACCACTTCCATCGGCAAGAATGGTGTTTATTGTATTTTCTAGAAAAAAATCGCGTTACTCAAATACAGGTACAGCTTATTTAAGTGCCATTGATGGGACCTTGCACATGGTGTGTCTTGTATTTTGTTAATTAACGAATAAATTAAAGGTTTAAAACCATCTATTCGTTGCTATATAGTGTATTTCTGGTACCAATCATTCGGTCATCAGGTACCGTTTAAAAGGATGAAAAAAATAATGCATAACGTCTTATCCTAATCGTTTCCGTCGTCGCTTATGACCCGTTCAACTTATGATAATGAATCGTTTGATTTGTCAACTCCAGCAACAGCAGTGATAAACACTGCTGCATACACTGAATAGTTACTGGGTACTTAATCGCCTTCTATTTCTCATGACTACAGGAATCGTTGGCACAACGCGCCTTCATCAGTCTTCATTGGCTTCGGCAGGGCTGTGCCCGTGGAACCGCAAAGCGGAAGAATCATCCATGTTCCTGACGTTAATCTACAATGGACGAAAGTATAGGAGCTTTGCTGCCGGCCAACGACGTACTAAAATACAAACATGGGTGGTGGCAGGGTCTGTTGACAGATCCATTGTTCCTCCATGCGTGTTGGTGTCGTCTGCCTCCGGGAATGTTTACGTCCCAGCGCTAGTACGTTAAACGTAGACATTTCGTTGGCATTCTATGTGTGCCACGATGCGTTGGGCTTCCGTCAACGTCAGAATGAGATGCCATGCGACGACTGTTTTTAGTTTGATTGTAAGCCGCGTTTGTAGCGACTCTAGGTGATCTATATGATACAGGAGGGTATACTGCCCTCCATATAAACTTAGCGCAGTCGACAGTCACGGCACTCACGTGAATCTTTTCTCGAGAGAGACACAAGAAATTAGCGAGTACGAAGCAAATGATGTCAACGTTTCGTTTCAATCGCATTCCAAACGCATTCAAACGGGTAAAGAAAACGACCGTAACCGAGAAAAAAGTAACGTAAGAAAAATAGTTAAAACAACAAAAAACAAATATCAACACATACCGTTGAATATCAATTCCAAGCAGCTTGCCTCCGGCACGATTTGTGCTTAGTAGCTACACATGTTACCATAATAGTTATGTTACATTGTGGAATCCTGTTATACGGCGTTCGTTCTGTTGAAACCTCGAATTTCCATTGATATTTATCTCGTCACTTTGGCACAAATTATGGCGTACGTAAGCAGAAAAGTCTGCAGTTGAGCAGAAATAGAGACACATTTGCATGCGTTTCCGGTGCCTTGAGACGATTAATAAAATGAGTTAATCCGTCGGCGTAAGAGCTGTTTACCACGTACACGAACTTTTTTGTGGTGGTGATGATCTTTCTTAATTTACTGCTAGTAGATATACAATGTCACAACCAATAAATATAATAAAATTACTGACATTGATCATATATATGTTAATAAATAATAAGTACGCAGTAAAATATCATTAATAGTGCTATAATCATTAATTTTAGTGCCGCTATATGCTGTTTGCTGAATACCTCCAGTCCATTGGGTTAGATATATATCTTACGTTATAGATACGTTTAACATCAGTAACTTCTGATACTATTGCGCCTCATTTTATTTGTCTACAAGTCATATGATAAACCTTAATAAATTAAGCAACCATAGCGGGAGTAAATATTTGACGTTTTTTCTATCTTGAGGAAAGAGCCATTCTATGACACGTGTAGTTAAACGTGGAAGGATCAACAATTTTGGTTGTAATTAGCTCTAACTACACAATTCTTTGTGCACTGGCTCCGTTAGCAACAACAATATCGAAGAATGATTCCAAAAATAAAGTGTCTTACTATTGGAAGGTACTATTGTAATTATTCTCGCCATTCCCAACATGATAATAGGTGACTACCATATATAACTGTTTTTCTCTTTGTCGTGTCAATTGACGCGCGAGCTACCAATGGTAACATCCTTGATCATCATCATCAACTAACAATTATTTAAGCAGAACGACCGCATCAACGCCAAGCACGCACAGGCACTACAGCATCTGTCGGTACGATTTAACAGTGAAAATAAATATTTGAACATGCAATGGATCACGCGAGTGAATAGAAAGTGAATAGAAACAAGAATAATAGAAATGTTACCATCGCCTATCAGCAATCCTGTACCGTGGGGTAACATGCATTCGGATGCTGGTGTAACCACATATTTACGTGAATTTTGCTTTGGTCGGGTTTGAAATGTTTTAAGCAACATGGAAACGCCTAACGTATGTATGGACGATGACTATAGCCTTCTAAAGGGTTTCCGATACTTCGATTGTACGATCCATTCTACGAATAAATTACAAAACACCTTAAATAGATAATTAGAAAGTTCCACTACCTGCGTTCGCATCTTCTCCAAATTGACCACTTTCAAGCCTTTTGTGTATCCTCGTCTCGTTCACCACACGACGACAGCTTAGTGCCAGTAACTTAACGACATCGAGCTCGTTTATAATTATCCTCTTCATCCAATCACCTCTTTCCACACATGTGTTTATACAGGTGCCTTTGATAGCGTCGACGTGCTTGTCCCCATGTTAAAAGCAGCAAGACGTGGCAACACAAAATGCCATAATGTATCGGGGCGAAGTACCCTGTGCCTCCCATTTATCCATCCTACTTTGCCTCAGGGATGACGCTCGGCCAAATTGGAAGCGGCAAACAGCAATTGTCGAAAGCTTTAAACCACACCATGCTGATCCTCATGATAGGGCGGTAAAGGGCTTGATCAGAAAAGCATCAATGTTCGCCTATTTGTCCTGTGGTTAACAAGATAGCAGTAATATAATATAGCCGTATGGGCGTCTGTTATCAGTGTGATCAGGGAGAATTAAATTCTTTCTTTTGATTGTTTGAAGTAATTTAAATGCTTTTTTTTTTATTAATTTAGTAGTTTAAATGAACACAAATATACTCCCTATGTATGGGTCTAGTCGTGCATATGCATGTACATATACATTGATCTTTACGCAAATCACTGAGGAACAACGCCTGTGGCACGGGCCTTCCAACCTTGCCGCTATTGCGGCGTGTTATAATAGTCGGTAGCCAGAGGCCGCAGGATAGGGCAGGCTGGTGGCTGTCGACTATGTCCCGGGCGCGGCTACTTCGACTGAAGTCGCATGACAACGCGCGGATGAGCACATAAACAAGTGTATAATGCTAACAACGCTGTAATCCCGATTTTACTAATTTTTCACTTTCCCATATTTTCAGGCGAACTGTGTACTGAACGGGTGGCTGTACGATGGAGATAGCATAACATGCTGACGGGAATTAATTTTACGGAAGTGAAACTATTAAGCCAATGACCGAAACCGTAAAATAAATTTTGACGTAAAAGGAGATAGAAATATCGAACTGACATTAAATGGCTGCCTTCTTTTGGTTGACTTTTGCAGAGGGAGCGACGATCACTAATCAGGACCGAAGAAATTGCTGTTGATTACGTTATCATGCTGAGCTTATGTCTGTTTGTTGCATTTAATTGCCTATAATTAAAGAAACGGAGATGGCAGATGCTTATATAATAACTGAGAACTTCGTATCATATAGGGAAATGAACCAAAAAGCAGTAAGTTAGCGTGAAGAGATGCACAACAAGGTTTGCGGCTTGGGTGGAGCAAATGTTTTGACATAATATCATATCTTATTGAGCTTTCCCTATTATGGCCTATTATTGCACTCGAAATACTTACCGGCGGCAGCAAAAAATAAATAAATACGAATTTTTTGTGCATGGCAAAAATTCTTCAACACTAGGTATATACTGTCAGTTGTACTATTGAAGACTTAGCATCGTAAACTCAGCGCAGCCATCATTTTCCCACTTGCAGGTACACTGGTAACTAATGCGCTCATGTGAAACGTCCGACAAGAATTATAGTTTCCTATACGGTAAAATAAGGCTCATTCACAACAGAAACAACCGAAGAATTATGGGCTTGAGGGTTAGGGTGAGCAAAAAACAGAGAAAAATTCGATCAATTACGACGGCACGAATTTGGCTTTCACCACGGAAATTTCGAGCCGGCTTTCTAGAAACGCACTTCTCGATAACCCGCATTTCTTAACAGTTCAGAAGAGAAAACCGTGTCCAATATCAGTGGTCGTAAGCAGTAATTAGAACCCTGGTGACGCTGTTAGAAAAAGGAGTTGGAGAAAGCTGTTAGAAGGTTTCGACCAACGAAACAAAGCGCACTCCTCCTCTATAAGGTATGCTCGTATGCTTGAGTTTTCATCTTTTAACCTAAACAATCAATTTAAAGCATTCCCCATCTAAAGCGAAGTCGTACCAAACATGCATGATCTTTTCTGTTCAATTTGTATGTACTTTAAAGGATGTGTACCATTTGTCCTTCAGGGTATGTACCATTAAAATCATAAAACATTCGGCCAATCGAGTTATTAGTATTTCGCTTATTATTAATTTGCATGAATTTTGTTCTACTATAATGTACAGGTCTCACATCAGATACGCTAGAAAGCGTGTAGGTTGTCATCTAATTTCCTCAACAATTCACGGAAATGTGTGCAGTTAGAAAGCTTTGCCCAATTGATTGCATTACTCAATTATACATAAGAATGAATCCACATATTATTTAAATAAAAACACATACGACTTTCTATTGTAGGTCACTTTAGCTGGGTCATCCTGATATATATATATATATATATATATATATATATATATATATATATAT
>MNPL01010693.1:2467-13352 GCA_002081605.1 Tropilaelaps mercedesae
TGCTTAAAATAGTTTAAAAAATAAGCGTTATTTGGCAAATGCTCGATTGCTATTCGACATAAACGGGCCATACATTTAAGATTCAAACTCCATATGGCCTTGTAACAACTGCTTTTGTGGTGGCAGCTTAACGAATTGGAACAAATCCAGAGAAATAGAGGCCAATACTAACTTCAAATCTTTGTTTGACTGACCGGGTGATAACATACGCCATGCACGCGCTCTGTGTGGTTATGGCTACATTAAAACGGCCGCAAATTAACTGCCCCCACTCTGTGAAGTCGCCGAGCTAAGCTAAACGATCTACCTAATGCCGCAACCAAGTAGCCTGTAAACACCAAGCTACTAAAGGGGTGATATCGGTATAGCTCGACGCCAGTATACCCACACGCACCAAAGTCACTTATATCCTTTGTTTGTTCACCTCTATGCCAACCTAATACCCCCCTAGCATTTGATCCAGCCCTAACGCAAACGTGAATCAGCCTTACTCACTAGTTTCCAGGCTCCGATGAGGCTACGACCGACGCTCCAGCTGCGTACGACGACAGCGCACCGTTTTTCCTCGTAGCCCAGCCGTCCTGTGGCGTTGGGCAGGACAATGGCATTAATGGCGGGTGGTTTGCGTTCTCTATGATAATAGTCTCCTGGTAGACGTTTCGCAGCCATGCAGACGTATCCACTCTGCTGGGCCTTACTTGATCTGATACGAAAAAAAATGTTAGAATGAGCTGGCTGTGAGGGCTCACAGTGTGCGTGGACAACCTCAGCATCTTCTTGGGCAGGTTGATGATCAAATAGTGTCAACCAGGCTTGTCGGTCGGGCGTCTAAGGGAACCGAAACATGATATTCGAAATACGGTTGTAACACTGCTCTTGTAATTCCAATTTTCTCCGCGTTTTATAGATATTTGTGTCATGTATGAAATCCTAGGTATAATCTCTTGAGCATTGTGACGCGATCCAGTAGCGTGTACCTTACGCGATATTTACTCTAATGAAGTACTAATGTTTATCACTTATTCGAACTCTCTGCGGATGGTTGCATGCGAAGCCCGCCGACAAGTCCTTTTACTCCTAAGTATTAATATGGAGCGACTCTCTGACCTGTACACGCGAAAGAATTTTAAGCAAACGCGTACAACAATTTACATTCAGGGGAAATCTAAAATAAATGTTCTCAGTCTTCGGGATGAGGTGCGTTCTATTTGGTTCTAATACACAACGGTTCTATAGGAAAAATATACTGTGTTTTTATCATCGTGCTTTCTTATTTTTTTTATTTTCAACATCAGAAGTCGGCTAGGAGCTACCATTAACGCTCTTAAAAACATGAACCATGCTTAGCTCTCCCGAGGGACTGTTTTGTCCCTAACCAAGTTTTATGCATTACCTCATTTTCTAAACAAGCAGTCGCGTTCAACTATTCACTTGGGACAGCAGTGCTTAAGTAGTTGAATTTAGTTGATTGCATATTGATTCAATTGTAAATAAGTTATATGTCTAGTAGATCCGCAGCATAGGCTGGAGGTCCTTTCGACCGGCTGGGCCCTGACGAAATGCCAGTCGACACAGGTGAGACATCCGGCACATCTTATTGATCACCAGAAAGATAAATCAATTGCAAAATCATTTAGCCAAGAAGAAGCACAAAATGAAGGCACAAAAAAGAGATGAAATAAGTGCTCAAGACGTTTCTTTGGGATAGAACGTAGAACAAAATCGTAGAACAAAATCGCCAGCCCAAGTTAAAATTAAACCACGACACGTAAAACACGATCAGGCATATTATAATTATAGCTTTGTTAGAAAGTGATAGCCAGTCTGTTTGTCGTTCTACGAATAATCGTTCATTCAGCGATCTCGGCTAGATCTTTTCAGCCGCACAGAAACGTGTTTCCAACAGCGTGTCCCACCACAACTCAGCGCGGTTCCGAAGAACCTCCCCCTTGTTGTGGCGTTCGCCTTTCCACAGAAACGACCTCCTCTATGAGACGCGATTCTACGTTCATCTGCGCATAGCCCTGTCGTTTTGCTCTTCGCCGTTCGACCGGCTGCCAAGTCGATCGGCATCGCGGATAAGACAGTCGCTCCAATCCGGGATCCTCCGACTCCATTTTGCATCGACGGTGGAGTTAGCTGATCAAGTGGTCGACGAACACAATCGATG
This sequence comes from Tropilaelaps mercedesae, assembly GCA_002081605.1. Lineage (NCBI taxonomy): Eukaryota > Metazoa > Arthropoda > Arachnida > Mesostigmata > Laelapidae > Tropilaelaps > Tropilaelaps mercedesae. The sequence goes on from MNPL01010693.1 coordinate 4,638, forward strand.
TCAGAGAATGTGGGTTCGACGAGGTGTCATACAAGGGTCTAGTCGGTCATCGGAGTTCGTCTCGGAGCTAACGCTTCTGGCCGTCCTGTGCATTTTTCGCCCGGCCCGGCCTGATGATAGCGGTGAGAGTGCATCGGATATTGCTCGGCTTCGCAAGGATATATTGCCAAGTAACTACCAGGCGATGAAGATGGTTCGGCCTGTGGTGTTTGAAAACAGCTCCATGACACTCACCGTCTCTGTGAAAATAAGTGACCTCGTCAGCTTCGAGCTGGACAAAAGTGATTAAACGTTTTATTTATCTCTAGTGCGTAAGGTGGTAATAGGTGTATATGCACGGAAATATATATATATATATATATATATATATATACTTTTTTATTACCAGTCCTTGCATTATCCATGGAAACCAGCCTGCTCTAGTTGAATGTATTTGTTCAGTTTTACGACACAATCCGCCTATACATTGTTTATCGTACTTTTTGCGTCTGTCCATTTTGTACTTTTTTATACCGTTTCATGTAACCAAACGACACTGTTAGATCGTAATAAGGTATTAGCAGTGTCATACGAAAATTAAGTGTTAATAGAAAAATAAACGAAATAAGCATCGTGTTCGAGTTGCTCGAAACATCAATATTAAGGTAATTCCGTTGAAGTCAGAAAAAAGTGTTTTCTGAAAGCTGGCCATCAGCCAACGTTTGACGTCCACAGTAGCGCTTTTCGCATTACCCCATAGGACGGTACATCCCATCAATGTAAATTGAACATTAATGTAAATCGGAGATCGAACCCGTACACCTACGGGTCTCCTTTCCTTCATTTACGAAACTGGTGCAAATCTTATAAAAGTTAATATCGTCTAATTGCTTTTGTTGACCCCAGACTCTTATTGACATCCTCATTCGAGTAGGTCGTTCTTGCTACCGGATTTCTACTTTTTCTTCAAGTTCACATGTTTTCGGGGGCACGATTTGGGCTAACTTTGAGGTATATATGTCGTACACGTTGACGGAGATAAACATGGCGGTTATCAATAACACCGTAAGATACCGAGCAGAAAACGCCCTATAGCTTTTTCCCAATCCGTGCTAAAGTGACAGTCCGCACAGCTACAGCCATACTCGTCAGGGGGCGTTTTGGTTGAAAGTTCTACTGAGACGTGTAAACGTGATCTCGTAGATCTAGTGTGTTCTGGGATATAGACGATTGCCCAGCAATAATCGCGGAATGGCCCCTTCAGTATTCTGATTATTCGTAGATATTATTTTTGGGTTATTTGTATTTACTTTCAAAGCCATTGCAAACAAGGGAGTTCTGACTTTAAACATCTTTAACGCTTGCTTGCGTTCCGTCAGAATACTGTTGAACTCCACGCTCTATCTGCACAGTTACTCTACATTAAGCAGTTATTGATTTCTTTAGCAACTTCACTGGTCAAGTAAACGTTTGTCAATCGCCGGCACGCTCGCCGCCTGCTAATTCTAATCCGACACCTTATGGCCTGGCTTTGCAGATGAGGCCGTTACCCAGCTGTCCATGTGCCTGAACTGGGTCGCCGAAACGCTCACCTGGGACCCTGCCGACTATAATGGCCTCCGAGGTATGACAGTCAGCGCGTATGAGATATGGCTGCCTGACATCGAGATCTACAACCACATCGACTTCAGCCAAAAGAACTTCGACCGTTACTCGCGCAGAGCCTACGTATCTGCGAACGGCACGGTTGAGTGGTGTCCTGAGATAAAGTCAACCGTCAGTTGCGACACGGATATGTCACACTTCCCCCACGACAGCCACGGGTGCGTCCTGCTCATCGGGTCGGCGACGTACAACTTCGAGCAGCTGCGTCTCAAGCCGGAGCTGATCCGCGACCACGACCTTTCGGGGAAGCTCGTGCGCTCGTCGAACTGGGAGATGAGGGACGTGAAGTTCGAGCTCGTGAAGGGCGACCAGAATGACTACTACGACTACGCACTACATCTGACGCTGCATGTGAGTAGGCGGTTCTCGCTCCACCTCTACAGCTTCACGCTGCCGCTGTTCGTATGTGCGATTCTCACGCTGATCTTCTGCTGGCTGCCGCTCGCCGCTGAGCGACGCTTCCATCTGGCAATTCTCAGCGTGGTGTTGAACATGTACCTGATGGTTCGGTACTCCGACACGCTCCGTCACTCGACGAGAACCCCGTGGGGGCTGAGGTTCGCTAGCGACCTCATGCTGTTCACCTGTCTCATGATCGTCGTCCAGATCCTTTGCCTCGCGCTGGAAGATGCGATGGTGCCATTTGCGGCGCATCCGATTGTCGACCGGTTTCTTGCGACGACCTTCGTGAGTACCTACGTCCTGAACGACCGACTCGTGCTTATCAACGAAGAGGAATTTCAGTCCGATGGCGAAGAAAACACCGTTGCAGGAGGCGGAGAGCCAAATGACCCGTTTTCCATGACGGAGCCTGGCAGGTCGGACGGTAGCGCGCAAACTCAGCCCGAGGCCATCATGGAGGAAACGACGAAGATGACGAGTGCCAATCAGAAGTGGAGAGAGTTTCTTATCGCAATCATGCGCATATCAGTAACCGTTTTTCTGTTCGGCTACGCGTTTACCTACTACATTCTCAACAGGTTATTCGTATTCTAGCTGACATGCGCTAAAACCTCGATGGCCAGCAAGATCTTCCGAAGATGCTGCTTAAAGCTGACAGATACAGCTAGAACGGATGGCATTCGAACAACATTTCGCCATATTTTTGTAGTGCGCTGTCTACTGACGCGAAGGACTTAATGCTTTCAATGCTTATAATAACTCGGAAGTCGACACCTGTATTAGCAGGCCTGCGAAAAAGCTTGACACTAGCATTTGAATCTATACACACTGTCATCAACAGGCTAGGATAGGACAGCTGTAACCTTTCACTGGCACTTCGACAGTTACAGAACACATGTCCTCGACCTTTCATGTTTAGCCCTTTTTTTTAAGTAAAAGCACTTTGGGTGAATGACCAGCTTATCGCACAGATGAGTGGATTTTAATATGATCCCAGAATGATATGATATTTCGAACCGTGGGCCTTGTAGCAAGATTTTGAGCCCGCTTCGGGGACAGAAAATAAATACCGCTATTTAGTGAAATTTAGAGTTGTTTAGTAGAAATTTAGAGTAGAAAATAGAGAGTGCTGCACTAAATTGATACACATAATACGCTAATGTATCAGAATAATTAGTTTTCCCATCAAGACGAATAATTACTCTGAACATGACACGGAATAAAGTCACCAAGATTGGTGTAAGTGCTACATCTATTTATAATGTAGGTCTTGCGTGACTTTGGGAGTTCCTCTCGTAAATGCAATACAATCTCAACTAATCAACGGGTTAATCAGTGGGAATAAAAAATAATAGAAGTTTTGTTCGTTTTCGGCCACTCGAAGAAACATAATGATTTTCGTTCGCTACTGGCCTACCGGATGAGAGCCTTACCAGCTGTCGCTGCAATATCGGAAACTCTTAAACACGTAAACACGTGGGAAGAATGCAAGAAAATGGACCCGACTCGTTTCAGTACGAACGGTACTGATCGTCTGCTATATCGATTATGTACAACGGGCAAAAAGATTAACGCATTTTATCCTTCTTTCTCTTCTTACACCACTGTATCCAACTGCACTTTATAGTATATTGACATTGTGCTTGCTAGATCGTACCCGCTTTCTTTCTCACCAACTTTCGGATGCAGCTGAACACACAGTACAACAATGGTCTCCGGTGACATTGTATCGCCCACACTCATAGACTATGCGGAGTCCTCCGCGTCCTCGGTAAGGCCTTGGAGACATCCTTGACAAGGCCGGCAATGTTCGCTGGTTTTGGTCTATTGGGACAGACTAACGATAGCCAATTGTTATAGGAAAGAAGGTAAAACCTTGGTTCCAGGACAAGTTGCCTACCAAGGCGTTCGGCAAGCCTTGCACTAGGACCTAGCTCCTTGGGACCGAACGCCCCCGGCGGTGGTTCGGGCCTCTGGTTAAGTCGATTTAAATGCAGATGGTCGACAAGGACCATGTCCTCAGGGCGAGACCTTTTTTTGCGAACGTTGGACGTCTTGCAGTAGGACAAGGCGCCTACTGCGCCAGGATATTTCCTATCGGCAGGAGAACGAAATCTGAACGGTAAAACGGAAAAATACATAAGCCGGCTGCAGCATAATCTGAAGGTAGGCCCAGTGCTTGGCGACCGTTTTCGGCGAAGCTTTCCATCAAAGTGATCATCGAAAGAGGACAAGGCTTCGGGACGGTCTTGTCAAAATTGTTTTGAATGCAGGACACTGCCGAGGGAAAAGAAAATTTTTAAAGCGGTTTTCAAAGTGGTTTCCCGAAGTTAACATACAACTCGACTTTGTGAAGTGGATATTTGCCGAGCACATTTAAGCCTTACTTGAACATCTATTATTCACATGAATAGGCCTTGGGCTAACTGCGGTATTTATTTCTAAATTGACTCTCTTTTCATTCTGCGCGAGATGAGAGGGTGTCAATAAACTGTTTGTTTTTTTTGTATTAAGCAGAAAAAAATCATTAACAAAACAACACTGACCTCCCTTACCTATTTACTGATTGCTCGGAGTTTCATAGCCGCGAAGAATCTTCCGTCAATAAATGCATCGGCTATAGACACAATCTTCTCTGGCATTCCACGACGTGCTTCCCATTCGGCGCCAATACGGCTAAGACCTACTGGCTGCCGAGTCCGACCTGGCCCACGCAGCCCCTCAATCGCCCAGCCAAGCGTTGGCCACTGACCATCGACCAGGGGATGGCTATTCAATTGGGACTTCCTCCATCACATATTCGATGAGACCGCCATTGGCACCTGACGATCGCGGCCTGCAATGCTAAACACCCAATGCCGAGAACGGGTCGTGCTCCATCGCCTCGCCGCGAGCTGTGCGCAAACCCTCATGAGCGGTGTTCTCGTGCTTTGCGTATCAGCCACCCTCACCCATAACAACTACCCACTTATCTGTTAATGTTAATAGAATTATACTGTCCACTTCGAGAGTCGATTGGGGGAGACGTACCACAGGGAACGTATGGGTGGCGCTACACCGTGCTGGGACAGCGGAGTAGCTTGCCAGCGTATCTATATACATCATAACGCGATGCTTGCCATCGGGGAGAGGATATGGATTGGGTCCTCGGTCGGTGCTTCGACTCACCCAGCTCTCCTGTGCCAGGACTTACCGGCTGGAGCAGTGTATACACGTAATTGGATAACCGTCTCGCTGATAGCGGCATAGCTGAATCGTTGTCGGGGGTTGATCCCAGCGTCACGGAAGGGGCGAAGACACGGAGCATGTCTATGATCTGGAACAGTGGACTGTAGAGGTGGCTTCTTTAAAGGACGAAGACCTGACGAGGTGAAACTGGGACACCCTCCAAGGGGGGGGGCGGCAACGGGGCATAGTCTCCGAGACAGCTTCTTCTGTTCGTACCGGGCCGGCCGAATGGGAAGACCAAGAGAAAAAGTGCTGTGTGGGCCATCTCCAAACAAGATCAGAAGACAAATAGCGTAAGAGAGGCGGATCTCGCATTGCCCCACTAGTCGTACGGTAGGTGCTTCGTGCAATTCATGCAGTGCTTGTTGATTCTCGAATAGCGAAGCAGGCAACGAAGATGGCTGGCGATGAGCTTAACAATGCAGAGGAATTGGCAAGGTCGCGAGGTTATCTCGACATTCGACGACCTGGCTATCCGCAGGTATATTTTGGTATGCAGGCATACTCCATTGCATATTTAAAAAGAAGGAAGTCCTTTCTCAACCTGTAATAATGTTAATTGCACAGAGGCAACAACCTGCGCACATCGAGGTACACAGTGAGATTATAATAATCAGGAAAGTCGGCAGGAATCATAACGTATATTGTATATAGGCTATTCAGCAGGTAATGCAGAAGCGGGATAATACTGCGAAACGGTCAGGGAGTACGGATTTTAATCTCGTTTGTTGTTTAATAATTGACGTTAGAATACAAAAGACGTTACGTTAGCTGTTTGTTCGGAGCGGGAAATACTTATAATATCGTTCGACGCGTAGCAATACGAAGAGATCTATTTACATGGTAACAAAACAGTCATTTTATGATAAATCGATTCCCGAGTTCTTCGCGACGCGATTAATAAGCGGACAAATTGTTTCGTAGCAGGTCGAGGAACTGCTAAGCAATTTTCTAATGTGGTATTCGGCGCGAGGACTCGTTGCCAGATTTTTTTTGACAGACTATCAAAAAGTTGACCTCGACCGCTTCGAGCTCTTTCGAGTGGCCATTCGACAACTGAATCAGCTTCGACGTGTTCAACGTGCGCCGCCTCCAAGTTTGTATGCCGGCACTATCAAATTTACACTCCAGTTCGCTTCGCTTGCCCAAAGGTACGAGGAGAAGGTCACGGCTTTCGATTACGCGAACATATGCCTGATTACGCGTCCGCGTGCCGTTTTGTCAGTTTCGGACACGCTACTCGTCGGAGTCGTCAGATCACTCGATGCGAAGTGCTTGAAGCGCGGGCGTCAGGGTCGTCAAGTAGACTTCGGGGGCTGGTCTGAGGTTGTTATGGAGAGGAAAAGGTGAATCCCTACCCTCCAGTCTATAACGAATGAAGCCGTCCCCGAACTAAGCAAGTAAAGCCGATTGGAAATTCGTGTCGCGATGTCACAAATTTGATTTGACGAGCCCCATGCCACGGCAGCCGCCGGCGTTGAGTGAGGTGAGAGCCCGAATATGGGACCCTCGCAGTCACTCAGCCCAGCGCCGTCGAGCTTTGAGCTGGGGAGACCCTCCCTACCCCCGTCGGATGATAGGCGCTGCTGAACCGCCGTGGCGCACAGAATAAGAAGTGCTCTGCATCGCAAATATCCTCCCCTCCACCGGCTCCTTCATCTACATGTCTCCTAGATAGGACAACCGAATAGGCCTTAGACTTGCCCCCCAGCTACCCAACGGACCCAACTATATTTCCGTTCGCGGATGCCAGCCCCACATCTCGAGATCGTTCCGAGGGACTCTGATCTCAGCTCTGATGAGACGGCTATAAGAAGATCTGTGATGTTTCGTTAGAGGGTATCTGCGCGAGTACCTTGTCGTCGCGGACGTCTTTTTCGGGTAGACACAGTAGTAAGTTAAACGTTTTTGAAGACAGAAATCAAATCCCAATAGATTAGGAAGGATTGTGATTAGGTCGGCGTTCGACTGAGTTCGTGAACGCTCAAGTTGACCAGTCCCCGAGCTCTTTGCACGCAAGTCGCCCATACAGGAATAGGACCAGCCCTGAGACCTTGCCACACAACAATACAGATAGTAAATCTGGTATGTACTCTTGTGTGACACTACACACGTACGTCATACGGATCTGTCCAAGTCAATCGACAATGGAAAACTACCAAAAGGGCCCCTCTCAAGTTGCCGAGAAACTCGAAACCGATGCATACACACAACCAGAACGACAGCGTCGAAATACATCATGCCGAAAACGAACTACGTCATCCTCGAGAGTAAACAGGTCGAAGGTAGTGAACGAAAAACGCTCATCGTTCACGAATCACCAGTCGCTGCGTACTTCAAGTATTGGGCCACTAAGTACAGTTTGGCGTATTAAACCATCATGCTGCCCTATACCCTATAGCGTATTACGCCCTCTTGTCGAACTAACGAGGCTCGATGCATGACCGCCGTATCTTCTCCTCTCAGCGCCGGCTCGGCAGTTAAATCCCTGCTTCGTCTATAGGAGAAAGTGAAACAACGCTATAACACGCTTCTGGCGTTTTGCCGAGAGAAAAGAGTGAAACGGAAGGGGCTGGCGGTTTTGTAAAGATCGTCGACAAATCACGAAGCATGCCTTCATTCGTTCATTTTCCAGCAACTCGATTTAGCACAACTGGGCTCAAGGGTTGGCTAATTGTGGGGTGACGTTGAGACGGGGACCCATCACGAAATGCTGTCGCTTTGCGTAGCCGACGGTGTCCGCAAATTTCGTCACTGGCCGCCCGATCCGAGGCGGGGCCGCTTGAGACTAAAATGGAAATTAGACGCCCGTGCCTCGGGCGATTGTGCGAGTCGGAAAAAAGATAGAAACCATGATGGAGAAAAGGCTAAGTAGCGAAAGTCATGAAAGATACGGAAAAAGCACGAAAGATAGCCGGGACAATCGCGCGGTGACGCTTCGTCACCTCCCGGAGGCCATTTTGATGATTGGCCCCACTAGAAGTATTCCGGCAAATTGTGCGAATGCACTAGAACACTAATTCTCGTTTGGGCTGCTCCGGCTTACCAGGGCCGGAGGGTCATACCAAGAGGGGCATTGGCAAGGTCTCTCAGCTATTAACAATCAAGACTTTGCGCCCCCGCGGATTCACCCCACAATTAGCAAGGCGTAGGTGGGAGGTTGCACGAACTCCTCAGAGAGGATCCGGCAACGGGCCAAGGGGATTCGGGGGAACAATCGTCGAATTCTGCATGCAAAACTACTAGTCCAGGATAGACTCCTGAGTGGTGGGACTTGGCTGAAGCAAATCAACGAATCAGATGAAAAAGTAATTTGCAAATTTAGTAAGCGTAAAGAGGTACAGTTGGAAATCGTCGTGTGAAACGAGTTTTACGTGTATGGTAAGCGAATTTTTTTATTCAATGGAGTTCTATATATATATATATATATATATATATATA
>MNPL01010695.1:0-29817 GCA_002081605.1 Tropilaelaps mercedesae
TATATATATATATATATATATATGTATAGCTTCGTGTATGCCCTTACTTAAGCAAACAAACCAATTTAAGCGTCCAATTATTCCACGACCAAGGTCGATCAAGTCTAGAGCCACAGTGTCGTTAGCGCTTTAGCGGTGGCTGGGTAACATGCGGTGATGTCTTCTCACGGCAGTTCATCAATGGTGGCGCAATTAAAGCGAATTGGGGCAATCCGTCCCTCTGATGATACTCGTTGCGTCCTGTACTATATACGACAGGACGAGCCGTGTGCGGACGTGTCTCAATGTCCGAACACGGGGTTTAAGGGATTAGGGCGAGGACAAAAGGTCAGGATGGACGAAGCGGTCGCGGGAGGTAGGAGACGGACGACGAAATGCAGGCCAGATGCATTGAATGTCGTCGAGCGTGGGCCAGGAAAGTGGACAGATTTAGATGGCACGAAGCGGATTTCGGCCATTCGAATAGGCCGGGCGAGGCTAAACCCTACCGGGGTTCTGAAACGCAACGTGGGGTAACTCGGAGCGATGATTCCGTTGCAGGACGTTATTGCTAAACGAACGCGGAGCTTGGTGAGATGCTCGGGTGGCTGAACCTCTGTAAAATAGTGTTGCTGAATGCGCCGTGCAATTATATACGTGGAATAAAATCACCACCACAAACGAGATGGTAAAAAAGGGAATAAATTGGTGGTATGTTCGTGATAGTTTTTTGTTACGTTGGCTTGTATCGGTCGTCTGTTGGTCGGCAGCTGACGTGTGCTTTTTTGTTGAGTTCTTATATCGCTACAGATCTGTCGTTTAAATACCAATTTCCAATAATTTTCAGCTTAAGGCAGGGGTTCGCATCGGATTGTGTTGGATGTAGGTGTATATTGGTGATAATTTGCTTGGTTTTTGGACTGTTTTTCGCGAAAGCCTGTGAGGAGAATCTTGTCTTGACGGGAGTTTGAATCCGTTGTGTGGATGTTGTTCTATGTTTCGCCATGTGCTTGCCGTGGGCCGGAGTAACGAGCCCCGCATGAAAGCCGATAGCCTATCGGATCGCCCTAGAATTTTCCTTGCTAGAGTACTTGTGTAACGGGGTGACCTGCAACGTAAAAGGGTGCAACCTAGGTTAGCTAACAAGGTCCTCAATGCTCGAGTAGGACGCCGCTTAGAAAGCTGTACACGAAAGGACTCTGACATCTCAAGGCTTTAGTTGACGACCAACAACAAATCGAAATACAATGGGATATATAAAGCCAGTCCTAACTGCAATTGTTGTCAGTAATGGTCTAGCATCCAACAGAGGTATACTCCACTGTTCGGCTTCGTTCGTTTTGGATGTGATCCCTCGTAAATAAGTCATACGTATAAATATATATAGCGAAGATATTGATGTTCCGGCTCTCCAATACAGTCAAACGAAACCTATTTTAAATAATTTTAAATATCTAATAAAGCCGATAAGCAATTAAAATGGATAATAAAAAATACTGTTTTTTATGACGAGCTGTGTCAATCGTAAAGCCTGTTAAAACATTGAACGCGGTGGTAAGCAAAGGCTGATTTTAAGGAAGCAATTTCAGACAATTTCGTGTGCTAATCATCATTATTCTGTATTCGATTAGGATCCAATTCGCTAGACGCACTGCATTGACTGCTGCGGACAGTTCGCTTGTGCGTAGCTTACGAAAGACGACGAAAACTAAAACTGAGAAAATGTGGTGTGTTAGCAATATGCTGCATAGGAAGCATAGAAAAAAGGAAAAAAACGAATTATATAATATATTGCTGAATAAAAGAATAGAAAGACTAAGGACAAACGACTAAGGACACGAGGTTCCTTCAAATTGATATTCTCTACTATTTTCTATCAACTGAATGGCTATTCGTTCCCGACGGGCCCGGGTTCGTTTTTTTAGGCAAGGAGGGTTCACCGAGAGAAAACTGCCAAATTGAGTCATCGAAAAGAAACAGACTTATAATTAAGCGGGTAGTGATTATTAAAAGTATACTCACCGTACAGGATATCCTAATGTGTAAGTCTGCGACAAAATCCTTCTGCATACGGCAGTATTTCCATGGAAAATAATAAACTTCCGACTGTAACCAAAAATAGCCACTCCAACTACGGTACACCTGGGGACGACAATCACGTCATAACCTATTTGTCAATATACAGGCTATACAAGGTAGATAATTTAAACCTTTTCCGTGATGATGTTTCGTCGATATCGTATACGAATATAAGTTATGAGACCCTTACACGTGTGACAAAGACCGATTGGGTTCATCTCTTCACATGGTTTGGACACTGGAGCTTTATTTGCAAGTAACACACGTTTCGTCTGCGTGTTGGCCAGACAACACATCCGAACATGGCAGATAATGGTAAAACCATGTGAAGTCGTAACGTTTACAAGAAAAGATATTATTTTCAATAAACGAAGAGAACTCAAGTAATTTCGTGAGAATATGGACAGTCGCCTATTATGACCATTACGAAGCACTCAGTTTGCGATACATGAAATGTAGAACAACGGTTTTACTGTTTTCACCTGTGTCTGAAGTGCGGTGTATCAGTTTTCGCCCTGCTGGTGCACACATAAGCGAAGTTTTGTTGCGGCCGTTCTTTAGTGACAGCTGAGCATCGATGTTTTCCATTCTTGCTAATCCTTTGCGGTTTCTTCTGCGATGACTAATGCTGTAGCTCGCGTAGTCCGCCGCTGGACTGCTGTTGCCGAAGGGAAAGCCATGACGTCTTAATTAACGTCGGCGATGCTTCGAACAGAGGTTCATTTTGATTTTAAAGTTGTTAGTAAATACGACTACAATGGTGGCGATAATGATCCGGCTCATTGTGGTGGTGACGATAATTATTATTCCGTTCATTTGAAAGTAATTTTAGACAAAACAATTTGCGGTCATTTTTAGTTAACGTGCTAGCAGATCCCTTTGAACTCCAACAGCTAACACGTCGTATTAAAAAAAAACGAGCTTCTTTTCTTTTATGCTACGGCCGCATCAGTTAGCACGTCTGGCCCTGCGATGAACTTACTACTTAATACGTTTACAGGTAGCGGACTCTAACATTGCCGAGGACATCCTGGGAAAATACATTCTTAATCTTACCTCTTGTATAAAGCACATTTTAGTAACCATGTCGCGTGTGAACTCTACTCATAGGGTGATCACACCCGACGTACTCGTCGATGCAGGGCTTGATTTACGTTCTCATACGTGCGTTCGTACATCAATAAAGAGGAATTTGCTTAATGAAAAGTGGGCTGGAATCTTTTACTCTTGCTTCGATATAGATTAAACAAATGCTCGATCATGACGTTACGAACTACCTGCGAACTCCGACAGCTCACCTTTCGTCCCCGCTTCTAAAGACAAATCTAGTCGAAATGAAATTTCGTTACGGGATAAATTCTGTGATGGAGTTCGTTCACCGTGACTTCCACCCTCACCTGGAGTCCGCGCTTGATAACGATTTATATTAATGTTGCTGCCTTTGTTGTAGTTTTCGAAGGAGGTAGTTCGATACGCAAACCTACATTGAGGACTAAGGGGGTGGGTGTTTCATAAAGATAGATGACACTTCGAATTTGGGTAGCCTAGCGAAAATGAGAAGCGTTCAACAATAAGGACTCTTTATCCCGATATTTATGGCAACTGGCGTCTCAGGCGAGTCGAGCCTTTGCGTTGCATTTGACGTTGACCGGACATAATGGAGAACGACCTCATTATACGCAAACGGAATTTCTTCTAAGTAGAGTGTACCGCTCGACAAAATTCACCTAATATCCGATAAGAATCCCGTGAGTATGTCAGCGAAGTGGCTCTGTCTGATCATAGATAGATTAAACGAGACTGGTTCCACCGTGGAAATCTTGAGGGGGTCCACTATGACGCCACTTCATAAGAGACGAAACGCCCTCGGTTCTGCTCCATATGGGACGGAGTATTGGACAATAGCTTGTATTGTCTGAGAGATTCCGAACACATCGTAAAATTGTTCTTGCTCTACAGTTATTCGGTCCGCATCAATACGAGTTTATAGAAGTCTAAGTTGATAGTTGTACCGTCTACTCGAACAGTGGCGGCCGGTTTCGGTAGCCAGGTAATTAACTTGTATGGCGCGTACAAGTTAAATATCTGCTGGTGATGCACTCTTCGTACGCTTCCTGCAGCCTGGATGTTCGAAGCACTCCAGAAGCGCCTTCAATCATAAAACGAGGAAGTCATACAATTTCACCTAGCTTATTAGTGCAATCAAGAACTGTCATTAGCGCTGAACATTGACGGAAAAACATTGACCATGTTGGTGTTAATTTTCAGAGACGTTCTAGCTGCCACCATCACGAGCCAACCTCATAAGATACGCGGTTGGACCCTATTAAATGAACTGCTTTTCGGGAACAACTTGAGCGACTGCTGTCTGCGCATATTCGTAACATTGTTAATTCTGGTGTTTTTTTCTCCGACGCATTAAGTGATGGGTTCAAAATTATTTTCTCTTTAATATCGGAAATGACTTGGTGAAGATCTGATGAAAAATTCATACAGTATAAATGCCAAGAGCGTCTTCATCTCAGTTAAAAAAGGAAGGACCTTGTGTTTATTCTAATAATTAAATGTGCATAGCCTAAACAATGTCACCATCTTGGTCAATTATTCTATATGAGTGAGTTGTGTAATCACAGTTCCCTGGGGCTCCACTTCGACCCACACGTAGATCAAACACATGGGTCTGTCTCATGTGAGGAAGATGGTTTCTATTTCCTATCTGTACCTTTCTAACATCTGACGGCTATATATATGCGGGCCTATGTACAGGCTACCGGGCCTCTGGTTGCCGAGACCGTTCTTTCGTGAAGTGGCACCTCGATCTCGGGTTGGAGGAGCTAGGTTACTTGTTCAGCCCGGGCACTCCAAGACAGACAGCACGTAAAAAAAGTTACTTTGTTCCGGTGACATAGAACACTTCCTACTTACTGGGGCCAATTCACTGCGTAGCACGCACGATCGTTCTACAACGTCCACAAAATTTTTCTCTCAAAGTTGACACTTCAGTTAATATCCTCTTGAACGTATGCACGTGAAATCTCCAATGTAAACAACCTATGCGTGTAGCTAATTTGTAAGATGGTCGCGCGGAATGCCGTACTACGGTCACTCTACCGTCACTTTCGCCGAAGCCGGGAAGAAGGTTACGTACACTGCGTTCGCCTATTCAAGGCTAGAAGCGAGCATCGTAGCCAAACGGAAATTAAAACACATTACTTTTTTTTGATATTAAAACTTTAGCAGGTTCTCTATTTTTATTATGACATCATTCATTCGTCGGTCATTCGTACAGCAATAATCGATAATACAGATATCCCGCTGTCAATCAAGCATTTCATTGAACCGATTCGTCAATTCACTAATCAATCGAATGCCAAAGTGACATTACATACTCCTCCGCGCATTCACTCGTCAGTCGGTGCGTGTGTCTAACATGTCAACGGTGTGTTGTTGTTTGTGCCGCTGCTGTTGCCGATGTGGACGCTGATCTTAGCTTTTTTTTAATCTAATTTGCTAAAATATTTAAATTAATACCGACGTCGACGTCGTGGCCATTTCCCGTGGTCGTATTGTTGTATTGTTTTTTCTCATTTCAGCCTCCGTTCGGGGAAGTTTGCCAATGTTTGACTTATTTACGTCTATTTGCCACACCCCGCGGTTCTTAAGCGGCGTACGTCAACGAACAAGCCTCAGTAATACTTGCTACAAATCGAATTCATAGTAAAACGTTCGAAGATTGAACAGCAAAAATATGAAATATACCCCCATCCATCGTCTATCAGCAACACCCAGTGGTCGATTTTGTCAAGACGCTCATAATTGTCTGTCCATTATTGTACGTTCACCTTTCGCGTAAGACGTTGGCAAGGTGAGGAGCATAGCAGCTACCGCACTATTCCGTGGCTATGAAAAGTGGCGTGGTACGGACAGGTCTAATGGTAACTATATCACTCTTCCCGATTGAAATGATATTGTAACACGATGTCTCAGAACGGCATCGGATGTTTAGCCTTTGACAAGTAACAGGGATTTGTCACATTTTGTCACGTTTTGTCATGTATGTTTCCGCGATCTGTGTCACGTCTGGTTGTTGGTGTCGTTCTCTTCCTTCGAGGTCGCCCCAATCAATTTTGTGTCGTTTTTAGCGTTGTTGTCACCGGCCACTTCTAGGAATAAATTATAGCATTGTAGTAATAATATATCCTCACCGTCTGTTGTGTTCGGTCTTTTGCCGGGTTCGATACTCAAGCGGGTCAAGTTATCGGTCAGGATACAGCGTCGTAACGCGGTTGTGTCACACGGGTCTTTCTGAATTGCGTGATCATAAAATCAATCTTTTTTCCGTAGGACACGATCAAAAGCCACCTCACCGTCGGCGTATACACATACTCTGCAATCGACATTAGTCAGCCAGAGTCCTTCGGTTATTCAGCCTATAAGCGTGTGCAAGAGTTCGGGGCGATTGCTTCTAAGCCATTACGGCCCCAATGCCACGCCTACGATATCCTTCCGTCTTTCGTTATATGAATACATTTTCGAGTAAAAGTCGTTCAGTCGCCGCGGGCGTTGAGAACAGCCGCGGGTGGGCGATCAGCATATTTCGTATTCTCCAGTCTGATCCGCCTTAATGACACGCCGGGTTGGCGTTCTCGCCACTTTGTCGCACCTCGTCATTATAACAGTTGCATCATCAACACCTAACTTGTGTCCCCATTCACCGACAGTGGTCTCGCATTCGTGAAGTTGTAATTTTTGCTCTGGTAATCATGACCGGTTATTGTTGTTGTTGTTATGATTAATATTATTAGCTCTTCTTCGTCATCATAGTCATTCTATTTATCATCGTCGCCATTTCATCGTAGTGTTTATTTTTTCACCACGTCATCATTTGCTATGTACATCAGAAGCTGCTTCAACGCAGTCCTCATTAATACATACAGACAAACATGCACTCATACGTCTGCATTTCAACTATCAGCAGTTGACGCTTGCGGATAATACCGACCACAACGGAAGCCAGTGCGACATTTTCGAACACATATAGATGGCGACGCACATAACCATAGCGGCGGTGTGTTGTTGATTTATGATAATAGTACCATTACAATATTATCGTTTATATTGCGCACGTAATATTCATAATTATTTAGCAATATGATACTGATGGCATGGGTAATTCAATCGACCTGTTCAATGACAACCTTCACAGGGCGTGGAAACTGTAGTTGACATAACGACGAGTTTGTTTCTCACACGTTTACTTAACCGTATCAGCTCCTTCAATCAATAAAACAGTGCCATAGGGAATAGTATCGATAATACTGATATGTCTGCGACCACAAGAATTGTGAAAGAGGAGCATAACGCGCCCGAAAACGACGCCCGACGTTCCAGCACGCGTTGGCCGACCTGTACACGAAATGACAACGAGGTTGTTTAAACCCAATCGCGTCGTAATGACAAAACCACGTTTTGCCCTCGTTCTCGTACATATGCACAATCCGGCCTCTCGTCTGTTAGTTGTCGTCTTTGTCTGAACGTCGTTTGCTTACGGGTGTCGTATCGTAGCAATTTCGTATTTAACACGGGAAGAGGCTCGAAAAATGTTTACGTTTAGCCACAGCACAGAAAGAAGAGGGGGAGAGAGAGCTGAAAGGCCTCAAAGAAATATGGCCTTCACACTCCACCCACCGTTGTCACAAGGGAATATCTCACCGAGCAATGGCCTACGAAATGTCGCGACTGCTACACGGAACGAAATGTTACGACGCGAGTTATTGTAAACTGTACAAGTCATGGTGCATGGGTTGTGAAACAATTTCGCTCTTCTACTTTGCTCTTGCCGATGGCCGATGGCGCGCACCTGGTGCCGTATTCGTCAACGCCAATGGAGAAGAGAACGCGTCACACACGCCTCCGCGTGTTGCGTTTCGTTGCAATCACCGAGATTGCACTACGTGCCATAGGTTGAGGCGTTCGTCTCGACGAATTCGGGCTCGCTTTAGAGGTCCTTGGGCAAAATGTCCAATGTGAAGTGGGCTCAGTCAGCGAGGACCATCGTAGAAGAGTTGGTCGCTGTTGATGTTAGTACAAAGACATAGTGAACGTTGATGAAATCCTTACTTATGGCTTTGCACTATAGATCGAAACTGGAGCTCCTCACACACCAAATCGCTGAACCAGATATGGAGTAAAGATCGTCCTCGTCCGTGCTTTGATCTTGCATTGATTCAGTGGCGATTGGGCCCATTCTGAAAGACGCAGATGAGAGACGCAGAGATTGAAGTAGTTATCGTTAGCATTTCCATTCGAAACCACACAAGGCAATGTACTCATTGTGTGTGTGTGTGTGTGTGTGATGCATGAGATAACATTGGCTAGCATTAGGCATACGTATCTGTCAGTATAGTGCCTCTGCTTCGGTAAGTTTAGAGTAAAGGTCACGTCCCCGCATTGATAGACGTTTTGCCGTTCATGGAAAATCTCGTTTTCCAGAGGTAAACAAGCGCTCGAAGCTTCTCTCTGCACCTTCTAGACCTCCATCCCACCGATAAACATACGAACAACACACGAAAAGCAAGCCGAAGTGAAATGGTTTGTGCAACTCAGAAAAGTCATATCAATTTATTCAATTCCAGCTGAGCTGCAATGCGGCCGAAATCAGTGCGAGTGAATTCCTCAAGAACGGAACAGCCTAAATCGACCCAGCCGAGCGAAACCAATAGTTGAATATAAAAATTGACATTGTACATGGCCTTCCATTTTCTATCTCGCTCCTGTGCGGCCTCCACTCCTCTTGGCCTTGCTGAACTGAAAGGCTAACTTCCTCCAATCGACCGTTCAGAAGGGCCGACTTCGTCTCTTCGTACACGAACGTTGTTGGCCTCGCGCGCCAAGAGTGCGGCGGTTCAGTATCGTGCCACGAACAAGCGACTGCTGAAGCGACGCGCTCGACGTGGACATTGCGTTTTATTGGAACGCTGCTGCACAGTTATCGGACGGGCTTGTAGGAGCGGGTGGACGGAAAACGAGAAGAACACCGCGCTTTTTTCGCCGTCGTGCACCTGCATAGACGTCGTTCGACTGCCTGTCTACGTGTGTGTTATAAATCTAGAGGGTCTACTTAAACGTAGAAAAAGAGTGGAAAGGACAGAGACTTGAGTCGTAACTATTCTGGATGCGGTCAAGGAAGGAGAAGCAGAGTGGGTGTTAGAAAACAGCGCCATGGCCGGTTCATAGCGGGTCCTTGCAGAAGTAAATGCGGCGGCGTCCGAGTAACGGTGGCGGCTTGGAGGGGTTTTGTGCGTTGCACAATTGCGACCGAAACGAGCCGCCGGCGAACAAGGACGACGTGGACGGGCGACGGTGCGGTCTTCGGCAGATTCGGTCCGCCGGATCAGCTCATTCGTTCTGATCTGTTTTCCGCTCTCATCGGCGTCCACTTCCGTACGCACCCCCGAAGTCCCAGCGATTGTGACGTAGTTCGAGTAAAAAACAAAGGAAGTCCGCCTTTCAGATGGGAGCGCGTGTGGTTCGACGACGATGGCTGCTATCTCAGCACGCACACATACACAAGAGCAGAAGGATACGGAACTCCGGGAATGCTAGCCATGAGGGGTCAGAACTTTCCGGTTCTCATTCTGAAAGAACTATGCCCTTGGTGTCTTAGCGGCCTGAGCGCGAGGCTCATCGGAGGTTCTGCGGGCGGGGGGGTCTCTAGATGGTCAGTTCTTGTCGTTGTTTGGAGGTAAGCTCCATGGGTTCGGTGGTTCGGCGAGGCGTGTCCTTTCGATGGGAAGCCTGAAGCTTCTTCATCGTTGCCGTCCTATGCGAGTTAGCGCTTTCATAGTTTCATAGTCCTTCAACCTCCTGGCTCTTCCGGGGCCTGTCCGCAGCCCCCCAAGGGCAGTTTTGTTCACGACGGAGGCTGCTCCTGGGCCGAGGAATTCTCTTCCTTTCGAAGATGAGCATCGCACAATTGAGGCTGGAATGTTCTCCCTCGCTAAACCGTCCTTCTCCGTCTGCCAGGTACCACGGGCGCTGCACGTCCCGTCATGATTTCAACAATCAGCGTTCGAACTTCGAGACGCCGAGGAAGGACGAGAAGCCATCAGGAAAGTAATTATCGAAGAAATAGAGAGATAACGCGCGCAAGTGCGTCGGAGATGAAGATGAAAAACTCCCGTACCATTCTGTATTTTTTTTCGCCGCTTGAACTTCGACGAAGAGTTTCCCTATCGCTGAACGATTTACCGCGGACCGTCATGACTTCTGGTACGGTCAGGGGCAGTTCGCCCCGGCGCGGAAGACGCTTTCAAAGGAAGCTGACTGTCTTCATGAATTTTGCGTACTCTATATACGTATATAGCGTGTTGTAAGGCTCATAGAAATATCGGGCTATACTAATAATTTATGAGGAAAAATCCGAAAAATCTCCATTTTGTTAAGAAAATAACTTCATATTAAGCTACATAGCCAACGGTAAAAAATCGTTCAAGAACGGAAATGCCAAACCATGAATATTCTGACCTCAAGCTTTACCCGACCGCCTGATTAGTATACAGATTTTTCTCCCATTGAAAATCATTGTCTTCACAACCAAGCTCATTACATGCGCGCCCTGACATTAAGAAATCGACAATTACACCCACCAACAAATTCTTCGGTAAAGGTGGCTTGATTGCTCCCGTCTTCCTTCGAGCGAATAACTTCACTCTGCGTGTTCGATCCGGAGTGCGCGCCCGGATCAGGGTACTCATCCCCGTACAACTGAAACGTTTGAGAACAGTTCGTTTGACTTCGCACAGTCTCGATAGTCCAGACATACGACATCGTTCAGCAAAAATTGAGAACAGACCTAGTCTAACTCGCTGAAGATGTGTCCAGCACGAAACCTAAGCTCATCAGCTCTGCTAGAATTCGCACTAGACTGTAGGACAAGGTCGTTGCTTAACTTACGAAGGGATCAGCCGCTGCGGCCACGGCGGTGTGAGCAGTTGTTGCTGCTGCCTGATCTTGGGTTGGGTGTTGACCCGTTCCAGCTGTCACCTCGGACATCTGCCGTTGAAGAGCTGCTGCGGCCGAGCATGCCTGTGTGTATCTGCTAGCGTTCGCCGCCGCTGCCAATCTGTCGTGAAAAAATAAATTGTAACTGTATATTTAAGACGTTCTTGCTGTTGACGTAACGTACGTCACGGAGTGTAACATCAGCTCGAAAGGGGTGATGAAATGTCGGGGCTTCGGCATTTTTCACCACATGTAGGAGAGTCAAGGGTGAGAGAGGTAAATATAGAGAAATGGTTGGACAGGGAGAGAATGCCGGCCATGCAGAAACGTGCATAGGTAGATACACCCTTATCGATCCTATAACTAACTGGTAGAAAACAACTTGTTTGTTTATAGGGCATACGAAACGTTTATGTTGTCAGGCCTACAGCTTCGTCGTTCGTTAGGGGCCCACTAGTGGCGGTCATTGTAGCCATTGGTAAAATCATTACATATTACAGTGAAGAGGTGACAATCGCCTGTAAATAATCGTTTATTTGCTGCAAAAACAAGGTGTTCGTACGAAGACATCCATTATACATGTTGCTATGAATATATAGATGTCTAGGCAGCGGTCGCACGAGGTGCTGCAGGTCAAGCACAACTGAATCGGTGTGCCAACACCGAAGAACAAGCCACAGCTCCAAGACGGGTCTGTCATCCTCCTTGGTGTGAGTACGCATGAAGTGTTTGTCCTGAATAGTATGTACCTTGCAGGACACGTGGTTTTCGAACGCGCTGGTAGTCCGGGCGTAAAGCAGATGGCTTTTTGCCAGGTTAAGCCCTGCCGGTAGAACGTACGCGTTTTGTGTGCCTGACATTATGTACTTAGCGTGCTTAAAGCAAAGCAAACGTCGTGCTTGTTCAGACCAAGAAAAGCTTAAAAGAATCTGTGCATATGCACGCGACCCGAGGATCGGTTTCCGAATTTCTGAAGTAGGCATACAGCGCCAGCGCGTTGACGCCTAAGAGGTCTATGATCGGGAGGATCTTGATAGGTCTGGGACAACTTTCTGGGAATTGAATGTAACCTGTAGCCGGGTAGCTGCCCATAGAGAATAGTGGAAATATCTGGCATTAAAATAGAATTGCAGTTCTATCGACGTTTAGCTCTTTTCGGGCCGTATACGCAGTAGGATAATTTTTGGATGTGTTAGACCGCGTGGTGCATTCATCTAAACCGCCTAAGCGTACATTTCATAGAAGAGAGAGAAGCCTAGTCCACACAAAAAAGGTCGATAGTAAAAAGGTGACCTCGGTAGAAGGGAGGTACGCGGTCTGCCTTTCTCCTAGAGGCAGACCCCAGTGTTCTGTGAGCACAATTTCTAAGTAAACGGATGGCGTTTCCTTGGGTCGTGCGCAGGGGGGAGTATCGGCAAAATCGGGGTATGCTACCATCTTTAGGCACTGGCTCACACTTTACGTTGCTCTGTAATACTACCCGACTAGCCGATCTGTTCCAGCTTGCTCGACTGGCAAAACTGCTTTTGGTGTCGGCATTGCATTCGGGGAAAACGCGTCCAAAAAAGGCCCGCAGTTGCCTACAATGTGTCTACAGTGGATCATGTGTCCTCATGTGGACTCGGGACTGAAGACCCTCCCTGTCTGTGGCATGGTTTGCATACGGAAAGGATAGGATTGTTTAAGCGGTTGGCGCCATGGGGCTGTAGAGCTCTTTAGACGTCGGTACGGTCTCCTCTTGGATTTCTTTAGCTATATGAGCGCAGCAGAGTCTCACAGTGGAAAGCTGTCTCACTGCTGGGGCTTTCAGGCCGCGATCAACGACTACTGCCTGTATGGCTAAGCGAATCTCAAGTACGCCGCATCCCGTGTTATTTCTACCGACTGCCGGCCGGATTTGTACATTTTTCGGCCTGAAATCCTGCCACCTTGCGGCTTCGCTTAGTCGGAAGGTAAATAGAGCTCTCGCATGGTCAGACAAATCAGACATACAAGGTGAGCAAAAAGGTGGAAACAGGCCAACAAACGGTGGTTTCCTTTTGTTTGCGGAGGATCTACCTTAGAAAACTAATCCTGCTTTCCTCGGTTCGCGCGCTCTGAATGTCAATATTATTCCTGTGCGCTTGTTCGCTTTCGTGGTGAAACATCGATAGGTAAATATTTTTTAGAAGTTCGCGCCATCTTCTATGGGGCGGCAACTGAGAGGGGCTTACGGCGGATGGTTTCACTACCCGAGCTCGGAATCCGCCTGGGGCGGATAGTTTTTGGAGTCTATGATTTTATAATACCAGTTCATTTCTACTCTAAATGGAAGCCATGTGACTGTTTAAAACTTTATTGCTAATCGCTATTTACCTTTGGAGTTGCTGCTGCTGTGCCGCGACAGCCACAGCTGCTGCAGCCGCCTGAGTGGGCTGGAGGACTGGTAGTCGCGGTAGAAGACTGACGGGAACCAATCCAGCGGGAACTTGAACCTGTCCACCTCTCATTGGACTCATTGCGCCTACTATACTACGTGACGCGCCTGCTCCAGCCAACCTGTCGAGCAACAGCAAAAACTCATCAGATTTCTCTGTCTGTCGGAATATCCGACACGAGACAAGCGATCAAGCGCGCCACGGCTGAGCCGCGTCTACGAACGCACTAACTAAAATAGTCAATACCGACGAAGCTGACGCTACTCCATCGTGGTAACGTCAGCGACTTCGGCCTATCTCAGTCCGCCATCGTTAAAGTTTGCACTTACGCTGTTCACTCTAAATCGCAGTGGTTGACATATCCCTATCGTAGTGACCCTGACAACGTTTAGTGAGGGTGTTTCTTTTTTAATATCTTCCTTTACCCACAACAGCAGCCGAAATCCGAACACAAAATGAGCCAGTGGCTAAGGCAAACGAAATCAACCGATGTGGAAAAATCACGCTCTTCTAACCACCTCTACAGTCTACCTGGTCTAAGCACTGCTTCAACAGCCTGAACTTTTTTAATTAGCTCAATGGCAGATGCGACGCTTCACGCCGACATCTGCGGACAAGATCCTGTCGCTGACGACAACAGACACCCGCCACAGAGCGACCCAATGTGATACACTCCTTCGCATCTTCAGAGACACCCCCGATTGTCGATATCGCCAGGTCCCCCCCAGCGACGGCCGTGTCACGGGTCGTCGCGCGTCCATCGTAGCGGGATAGATTGCGCATAAATCGAAACCGAGCCGAACTTCGATTCACCCAGCAACAAACGAGGCGACGTACTCGTGCTTATACTCACCTCGATGAGCGCGGACGAGGTTCATACAAAAACGAAACTAGGCGTTGTTTTTTTTCTTTATGTTTTTTTTAGCTAAAAGGGGTGGGTGCCAATGAATGTGCGATCCTGCTTGCAAGTCACGCATGTGCGATTGTTACGATGAGTCCATTGCGTACCCTATCGCGGAGAACGCCGTCACCGACGGGAAAGCGGTTGCCGTCGTCGCAGCGGTCGGGGGCGCCATCACTGGCGAGGTGGTGGCCTGCAGACCCGAGGGTGACGCGGAGGACACCCCCAACGTAGGACTTTCTCGTTGCGATCCTCCCAGGCCGGCCGCCAACTCCCCGGCCTTACGGCTGTCCCGATTTAGCAGAGCAAGCTCGCGAAGTTGATTCTGCCGTATGTCGTCGTAGTAGTCCTGCAATGGACAAACGGGCAAAATCAGGACGGCGATCGACTCAATTGTGTCAGTTTGATTGGCGCCTAATTAACAAAAACAGCTCAAAGTGGAAAGTCGGATAAAGTTGACTGGCATCAAACATGCGGTTCTGTTCGACACGTTCGGGTGACCATGGAACGCGCTGTCATCAGACGGTCACTGGGCAGAAGTTCATGATGTCGGTGCTTCTGTAAGTCAGTTCTGTTCAAATGCTTCGGATCAGCCATCAAACGACGGTAGAATTGGGAACTGTGGGTTGAACTGCAGTTTTATTCAGTGAGTACTTACTTACGAACAGGTTGCGGCTGTTGGAAGTTCACTGCTGCGAAAGTAATAGCATTGGTGGTAGCAGTGGTCGTTGAATATAACTCTCAAGCTATCCAGTGGGTATAGACACAATGAGAGGTTTTGTGGTGTGTTTCGTACGTCGGAGTTTAAGGTCGATAGGATATTCATGCGTGAACACTCAAGTTGCCTGGAAAGTTGGGAACTAGTTGTCCTATTTTGTTCTTCAGCAAGTTCTACAGCGTTATTGTAGTACAGCTTGCGTTTGCATTTGTTCGGGGATGCTGGGAAAAAGGAATATTTCAATAATAAATGCCAGCCAATTTTAGAGTCGCTATCCGGCTGCATTGGTCGAAACAGGCTTTCTCGAGACACAGCCAGGCTCATTGGTTGTCCTTGGATCTTGTGCAGATCCTGTCATCTGTTACCGTCGTAATTAGGTGTAATTTGACAGGCCCAATGACACTAACACCTAACATATTCGAACCATGAGAGAGCAACGAGGATTTTCAGTCGCTGTCAAGCTACCTTGTCGTCGTCCATACTTGTTTCGGTGCGCGCAATAACTCGTTCGCGAAAACCGAGTATATCGTAAACATTTTCTCTAATTGAGATGCCACAAGCGGTCTCGCACCGTGTTCAAATATCTCTGTACTCTGGGGTGTTACTGATTTCTCGCGATTTTTTTTGCTACCCGATAGCTTTGTTGGATTGGCCGATTACGAAGTCAACTGGCTGAAGTGTGATACTTCGCCAGACTAGCGGCAATCTTTGAAGCGGCTATGATTCTCATTTTTCTTTTTACAATCTCCGTAATTTCCGTTACAATGGAGCGCTGATCAATAACCGAACTCATAATAGCTTTGCTAAAAAAGTGCGCCTTAATAGTGTTATTAGTTTCCTTTCATTGTTTAAATTTTTTAAAATAGCGCCCACATGTGCGCAGGTTCTGTGTGTCACTAGACGTTTACATCGATGGTTTAGATTTTAGAGGAAAATTAGCCACACATTTATGAGGTGTTTCAGAAAAATGGTACGCCACTCAGCTCAGATTACTTTCATTCATATTTGTCACGTACAGCGTGTCGACTGTTACCGTGATCCGCCACGAATAAAATCACTGTATGCGTGTCACTTCTGTCAACCTTTCATACAGAATAAATCTTTGTCGATTAATTAATTTGACATACAATTTTTCCAGAATGAAAGAGCAGATCTTTATGTATGGGGTCTAGCCGAATATAAAATGTACTATTTTGCTACCGTTTCACGTTCCAACGAATACGCTCCTCTCCGGGCTGCAGAGGACTACCTACCTACCTACCTACCTAACTACCTACCTATCTACCTAAAGCGTGAACCTTATTGGAGCGCAATTCATGCCTCGTAGGACCCGATTTTTGGCTTGGTACGGACTGGCTTTATTTTGCCTATACCCATCAGCCGTCTACCTACGTAGTAATGAGATCTGGCTATTCGGCCGTGTGTATAATAATAATATGGCCTAACGCAGGGCCTAGAGGTTGCTTGTCAGATCGCCGTAGCTTTTAGATTAGACCGGCAACTCTGGAGCCAACGACGTTCACATGGCGATAATGCCTTGTCGACAGCATCCTCTACAGGCGGCGAAGGCTAATACGAGGCGTTTTTTCGTAGAGCCCCTCATTCGAGTAAGCTTGGGAGGAAGCATATGTTCCTCAGTGATCTGTTTCGCTTGGATGATTGGACTGCATTGGCACGTTGGATACGTTAGGACCGGAAGCCCCAAAGAACAAGGCACTGACGAAGTCATCCAAATGGACTACATTTCTCTCGTAGGCTATTGAGGCTAAACAATACGAATAACCCGTGGAGCGGTGTGATTGTTCATTGCGAGACTATTATTATAGAGATAGATCCAATTCTCACTGGAAATTCTTGATGGTATAGCGGCATCAGCGCAACCTCATTGGGATGCCCTAGCCATTGTGGTGTCCTACCGCAGACGCGAGTGGCTGTATCTTATTCTTCTTCTTTATTCTTTTATAGATTCTTAGGTAAACTAATCACTCACTGGCTTGTTATCCACTCTAAGGGTGTACCAATCGCTGATCGCGGTAAATCACAGCGCGTTAAGCCGACAGGTGGTCTTTTTTCTGTATTATTTTCCTGTATTATTTTTCTGTATTGTTTTCCTTTTGTCTAATACTCGCATGTTGAGATACCGCCTCAGACGCAGTTTATCATCGGGAAACAATTGCCACCCCTAGGGCAACTAGGCAGCCTGTGGATGCAAACCAGACAAAGATTAGCCACATCGGACGAGACCGCAGGCGGCGCGTGATCCATTAGGCTGTTAAGAACACTGGAACTGGGGTTCAAAACAAGATGGCGGCGATTCGTGACACAAGTGCCGGACTGGCCCGGCCGTAGGTCCGGGTATGGCTGACGGAGATATATGACTCGGAGAGGTGGAAAAAGGAAATGAGGTGAACCGGTGTCAATGGTAGGACGGCTTTGTTCGGCGGCGCCCTCGGTCGAGTTTCTCCGATGGGAAGTCGCGCTCGCTTTCCGTGAGGAGCCAGTTTGCAGGAAAGAAGACGCCTTCTTCGCAGGTGATGCCAATCGCCATCCCGAGACTGCATCCGTCACCGTTAGCCAGTCCCATGTCCGTACGGTGAACTGGGCTCTCAAATCTATCCAGGTAAGTCCATTTGCCGTACCTGCTCATCCGGGAGGAAGCGGGAAAAACGTGCCTTCGATCTGCACGGATCATTAGCAAGGTCTTCCTGGCGGAAAACATCTTCCTGCCTGCGGATGTGCGGTGATATAAGAGAGGAGAGTGGGAGGTGGAAACCAAATAAAGAAACGCGCATACGTAACGAGGAGGCTGACTAGGACGACAATGCAAACGCGCGTTTTATACTTACGGGAACGAGGAAAGGCTTTAGCTCGGAGATGGCGTGCGCCATCCGACTGTACGCCTCGGCCGGGGGTGCGAAGGTCGTCACTTCGACGTGGAGGTCCTCGTGCAGATGCGAATACTTCGGATCGGACAGCTGGCGCAGTTCTTCTTCCTGTAATGACGATAACGAATCATCATGTCGTTAACGTAACGGGTTAGAGCGCGCGTTGCACTGCTCATGGCAGATGCGCTGTAGGATACGAGCTTTAAGCAATGCGACCGCGCGTCGTTGAGTGCTCGGGAGTGCCAATCGGCAGTGGAGAAAATGTTCGCTAAAAATTCATCCCTGTTCCTGCTTGTTTGCTTAATGTCTAGAGTATTTGGGTTTCGGGGGAGCGCTCAGCGTCCTTGGCCGCTGATGGCGGTGCGCGCGCGCGCCTAACTGACCTACCTTAGCCTTATCGCGAAACGATCCACGACCGAGGATGGCCATCTTCGTTTGTGTTTCTTCCTGCAGCCTCTTCAGCGAATTTCCCTTGGGTCCGAGAAGTTTCCCGACAAAGTTGAACTGCAAGCAGAGGCAAAACGAAGTAAGAGGTTGGGCCAGGACGCGTTGGCTGAAAGGCGAGGGGACGAAACGCTACGCCGGGGGCGGTCTGCGGTTGAAGCTGTATCAGCACAGCAGCCGTCAGATCACTCCCAGGGGCATACCTCGTCGCTCTTGATCACGTAACGACTAAGCATTGATAAATGTCCATGTTTAAAGTACCTCTTCCCTTCGGAAGCACCGTTAATTACAGGCTAACTTCAGTCCCATGAAATGTTCGACTTAAGCAATTCTTCAAGCTATTAACCTGCACCTAAGTGCAGATTCAATAGCGGACGTATTACGGTACCGCGTAGAAATCTACTCACAGTTTCGGCTGGTACGAGGAACGTATTCAAAACGACGGTCGTTCTGTTATTATTATTATTATTATCATTATTATTATTATTAAAGTCTACAAAGATATCAGATCATTTGCTTAGAATGTTCATTATGAGCCGAACCAGCACTATCTCTGTCTAGAAGCTGTCACTATTCTACACCCGATTTTCCATCTACCCGTCAGGAAATATGACAGGAAAAAGGATAGTGTGTTAATTTGAGTTGCGTACTCATGCGCTAATGGTGGTCGATAGCAGGGCATTCCTTAAATAATTACTAAGCGCAAAAAAGCCTATTTAACTTTTAGAACGGTTTCATGAGAGCATTACGGAGATATAGCCAACCCTCAAAGACACGTTTACCGCACACAAAGTAATAAATACACACCCTACACATAGCCCTCCCCACACAAACACACACACACACACACACACGAACCCCCCACACTGTAACGCAACTCGGGACGTGCTTTTGTTTTGATGGTGGTGCGTCTACGCCCATCAAAAGGCGGAAGTCTTTTGCTGTCGGTCCAAATATTCAAGGAACGTTCAGACAAAACGTTTTAGGTAGTGAAGACAATAGAGCTGATTGCTCAGCGGGAAAAGGTGACCGAATTTCGCTCATATGCACTGACGCGTGCAAATGAGCGTCTTTGTTGGAAGAACCGCATTCCCAACTTTGCAGATAGGCATATTTGATCGATAGCTGCTGAGGGCAGAGATGTTAGTTCGAATTGGAGGCTTTGTTCGACCTTCGTGGATTTCGTAGAAATATTGCGTTTAACGGCAGTTCGCGCTGAACGAAGTGTTTTGTATCTAAACAGGACTCGACTTCTGGGCGATCAGGTGCACTCAACATTACCGGTATGGGAAAAAACCCCAAAAACACGTCGACCATTCGCCCTATAACATTATGTTAGCATCAGCGTCGCTCGCAAACCGAGCTCTTCGGTGACCTTTCAAACCGAACCGCGCACCGCCTGCGTGGTTCACGATGTTTGCCAACGAGAAAAACCTCTACCGTAGATTCAAGTTGCTTCTATAACATTGCGCTCCACCTATTTAACTAGCAGCTCGTTCTGAACCTAGGTCGTCCTCTAGCTAGACCTAACGAAAATCCATCCGTACGCCTCTGAGTCACACGGGCACCTGTATACGTGCGGGCGCGCGCGTTTACGACTCGAGTTCCGAATACTCGAAATTGCATCACGGCCCGCCACTGTATCCGTTCTTGGCAGGAAGGTAGAATCGTTTGTTGGCGGTCTTGGGCGGTCGGCATTGGACGGTTCTTGTCGCTTGCGACGGCCATGCTCGACGGAGCGCCGGTTCCGCTTGGCAGGCCGGGGGTTCCACTACACCGCTTGTTCCTGTTCACCCCCGTCGGAGCGCCGTCTACAGATCTCTGCCAGATGTCCCGTCTAATGTCCAACCAGACCTTCTGCTGGGTTCGCTGGGCTTCGTAAGGGGCGTGCCCAGCAAACGGTCGTTAGTCAGCAGAAATTCCCTGGCAGCGAAAGGCGGTAGACACGACTCACCGGGGCGAGTTCCTCATGTCGAACCGGGCACGACTGCTCAGGCCGGATCCAAAAGCTAATCTGGGGCCGAGAGTCGAGTGCGAGAAAATGCATATCGCAAATTTGTCAGATAATATCGTGTGCGAGACAATGGATGGGCGCCATGGTGAAGCCTTTCGGTAGGCAAGGAATCAGTTTTGACGGATTACTTGCTCGTCCATGTTGACGCGTCGGGGGTTCGCTATCCTGTCAATCGGAGCGTTCACACGGATCGAATGCAGTACTGGTAACAGAAACAATTTCGCGAAAGAAAAAATAGTGCCTTGGGATTCGATAATAATTAAAATACTACAAACTGGCCCGCGATCCGTCGTTAAGTTAGTCTCTGTATTCTCCGATCTCTGAGCATTTCGTAGGTGGGTTCGAGGCGTATGAGTCAGCGTTAGCCTTTGCAGTGGCTGGGGGAGTTGCTGGGAGCACTTTCCTGACTCGAACGGAGGTGCCCTTGAGCAGAATCTACAAATCCATAGACGCAGTTAATAACAGATTTGGATGCTTAGCCTTGGCGATTCCAAGCACGTGCTGAGCGGATGCCGACGGGACGGACGGTATCTTCACCATCGGTCTCTAGCGGAAGACATTCGAATAGGATGAAACACTGAAGTCGTGTCTGTCCAAGCAGTGCCATACTCAACAAAGCCGTTGGTCGAGTTCGCTATTTCGGCAGAGATTTCTCGAATGCGAGTGGTGGGTTGCCCCACTTTTCGTCTTCTCTTCTTCGCCCCTCCTCGACATCTGGGTTCGGAGAGCTGGCCTCCACCGAACCCAACCCGTGACATGCCAACCTGACTTTAAGCGACGGAACCTCATCGAAATTCCCAATCGTGATCGCATCGCCGAGAACTTTCGGCCCGGCCGACGCCGAACTTCGAGTATCAACGGGCAACGGTAGAACCTATCAACGGACTGACAATAGCCTTTGGTCGAAGGCTATTACACGAATTCCGGTGCAAGCGATGGCGTTTAGATCTTTTTAGATCTCCTCCCTTAGACGGACGCACCCACTCGCGTCCCAGCCGCGCTGCAGGGAACGGAGCAGACAGCTATGCCACCCCCGCATCCCTCATTCCGCATCCTTTTTCTTGCCTCCTCGTCGGAAGCTCATCGACTCCTTCAGGCCCGAAGCTGTACGGGATCATGTCGTAGAAGACTGCGAGTGGCCCTCGGCGGGTTCTCGTAACGTAGACGCCCTAATGGTGTATAGCTGACACGCCGAGGTTCTCCCCTCCCTTGAGCTTCTCTCGATCCGTGGGGGCGCCTGATCGGTTGACGATCCGACCGGTACCAACTCAGTAATGTTGAACAGGCGGACAAATGTGCAGCAGATGGGCCAAGTTCTCGGTCTTCATCCTTCGTCTACCATCCGTTCGGTGGTAGGACAATATGCCACCAACAACGTCCTTCGTCGAGTGCATCGTCAGACCAGCACGTGCGTTAGGACCCTCGAGTGACCGGACAATACTCGGCTTTGCGTTACAAAACGTCGCTCGATCGACTTTTGGGGAGATAACGGTGTCGGCGGGAAGAACTCCCGCCCGGCGTCGGAGGCCAGATCCATTGTCCCGTTGTAGCCATCCTTAACGGATGCTAATGCTAATGAATGAATTAATGGCGCCATTATCAGCGCCAGGCGGCACAGGAGGCTCGCAGGCCAGATCATCATCAACGTCAGAGGTTCGCTCCGCCTTCATCAGCTGGGTTTGCTTCTGTATTATGGCCTCGACAAGCGGCGAAATTTAACGGCATTTTCCGCTACTTCGGCCGCTGTACACGACCGAAGAAGTCGATACTACCCCTTCGGGGCAACAAATATTGACACACTAAAGAAATCATGCCAGAAGCTCAACGAGGACGTTCAGTAGTTGCCAATGGCGCAGGATATTGACGTGCGCGCAGGTCACCGAAGAAAACTGTCATCCGACGAGGTGCTCAGAGAACGCCCGAAACAGTCAATACGCACGTTTCAGCTGTTTATCAACTTTGCGTTACGACGAACGCGTCAACCCATCAGTGTCGTTCTTCGGTCACGATGAAGGACGATGAAGGAAAACTGGGAAACGACCAACGAATACGACCAGAACGTGGCGATTGGTCGATAGCGCATGAACCTGCTCCTGCCTAAAACTAGGCCCGAAAAGGATAACGGGCAAATTCGACTAGAACTGCTGCTATTCGACGCGCCGTAGTAGAAAGCATCCGCCAGGCCAATGCCGATGCACAAAAACGTTAATGATTTCTGAGCAGTTTAGCCGGAGGGAGACGGAGGAACAAGGACGGTGGAAGAACCAAACGAGATGTACACCCACGACGCCAGTTCAGAAAACATGGCGACCCTCTACCCGAGAAAGGAATGCCTTGAGGGACGCTCTGCGAGCACACCGAAAACGCCCTGGTTTCACGCACTGGGTTCCTCAGTAGCCAGTGCGTGAAGTCCGCCGAACCGTCTACCAGCGTAGGACAGTTGCGAATGGCGTTGCAATGCCGTTCTTGTACGTTTTGTATAAGAACACGAGCGCGTCGTCGTTTTGTCGAAGTCAGAGCGCCGTTAGATCGTAGACGAATGGGTTAAGAGGGCGTTACGACCAGTTTGTACGCATGATGTTGGAAGTCGAAGAACTCCGTCACGCTGAATCGAGTCGTTTGTGTGGGTTCCAGTCGAGCGTTCGAATGAGTTATGAAAATGTTGCAGTTCGCTGAGCTCGTGCACGACGACGGGGCTGTTGGCAGTGTGCCGATTCGGGTGGCGCCGTTGAGTAACGTCGGAGCTTTGCCGTAGTCGTTCTCGACGTAGCTGAGTGTAATGATCGCTTTAATTAAATTCTCAACTTCGTCTTCCGATTGCCAGACTTCCACCTGCTGGCCGAAAAGGCTTCGCCACTTTCGTATACACGCTTAGATTCTCCCGGCCTCTCTAACTCCCCTCCGAGCGGTCGTTCTCCTCAGTCACTCGAAGCCATAGCCGTGGTAAGTTTCAATGTCTCGTAGCTCAGGAGGATATCAGAAAAAGGACGATGTCGATCTCGACGGTGTGAATAGATTATCCCCAAGATCCATGACGAATTCAGCATGGAGAAGCAACAGCTCAATGGTAAGAGAGCCGTTCAAAATTAATACTGATTTTATTAGCTTTTCGTAGTTAAATCAGACCAAATACGTACGCTCCATAGAAGGGCATTTTCCCTATCAGGACTGTATCTGCAGACAGATTCATAGCATTAGTATAGTTTATTTAATGGCATTTTCAAGGGAACACCTGTAACGCCTTTAACACTGCCTTCTGGGAGGTCGTAAAGCAACGCTATACTTCATAGACATCACGATACTACAACCGCGGTGAGGTTACACGGCAAGATGCAGAGAAAAGTACGTCTAAAAAGCTGAGCGTACACTCGCTTGGTGTACGCTTGGTGTAAATGAAGAACTTTTCAGCCAACGCCGAAAAGTTTTTCTTTTTTTTTGTCGCACCAAAAACCACCACCAGTTGTGCATCTGCGGAACATCGCCTGTGGCAGGGTAGAACCTTTGACCTATACGGGATATCTACAGGTCAGCAAATTTCTCTCATGTGCGTTGCGTACCAGCTAGCTCTTGCCGCTTTGGCCGGATATGGACGATGTAAACTTCCTGTCTTTGTTCGTACCCATAGCCAATGCATGCCGGCTAGCGCAATGCCTTATTAGCCTGACAGGTTTTAGGTTTTCTGTTAGTACGGCATTGTCGATTAAAGACTTTTGTTTTTAGGAAGAAGTTACAGCGATTGAAGGTCGCTGATCGACTGAGGCCTAATTCGAGTTCCACGGCAGAACGCCTTTCGCGCAAGGACAGAAGGGGCGATGTTATCACCAAGTAATGACTCGAATATGGGGATGCTATCGTATCGCATACGCATTTGGCAACGACATTGAACAATAATTTCAGTTTAACGTGGGCCAAGGTAGGACGAGATGCACCTATACGCGTAGATATAAAAGCGATAGCTCGCTACCCTTTGGGAAAGGCAAACTCTGGACGATTAGGCGGGTTCACTGGATCGACCAGCGGCCCACGCGGGAGCTGAAGCCCGGCCTATTGAATAGACAGAGATTTCAATTTAGATAGAGCCTACGGAATTCCACGTCAGAATTTTCATGACGAGAGTCTCTCAAGTGCGTGTCTCTCAAGCTCTTTTGTTCTCCCGTTCGGTTCTCCCGTCTCCGGCCAGGAAAATACGGAAGAATGTTTCTCTTTTTTTCAGTTTGTTTGTGAAGCTCGAAACTCGTAGAGACTGTTCTCGAGTCAGATCTAGCTGATATGTAATAAAAATATGTCGATATATATATATATATATATATATATACATCGGCAGATTATTCCTGCGCTAAGCATATTTATGGCGGGTACCCTTCTGCTTCTGTCGTTTGTTACTCACGATTGGGTGATCCTTGACGGGTACGACCACTCGAACCTGCAGCCGAATGGGTCTGCCTTTGTGGATGTCGACAAAGGAGATTTTGCTACTTCCGCTCTGAAGACGACCGATTTCTGCTCGAGACGTTGTTCGTTATGCGAGACGCGGAGCATCCGTCGAAGCCCGCGATAGAGGTGGAGCAGATGCACGAACGGAGTCGTACACAGCGACGACGCCGCGATCCGGTTGGTGACAGCCATCCGGTTGTCCATGGAACAAATACAAACATGACACACAATACAATTTTACAATAAGTTTTCGTAGCTCTGTCGTAAGGATGTTAGACACAAAGTTTACTGCATTCGTCGATTTCTTCGGCTAGCCATTGTGGCGCTTCAGGGGGTTGGCTTCGCGATCAGCCAAGTCACGAATAGCGGTTTTAGCCGCTGACGAATTTGTATTGCGAACAAGAATAATACCATGCGGGGGTAGCAGTCGACGAATGTACTTTTGTGCGTACAGATTTGCATTACGACTTTATTATCGACCATAGAGGCACATACAACGTTCTACTGCCGAAATATTATTCGTTTGTAATCATGACGTCTTGAAGAAACGACCCAAACAGATAACCAAGTAAAATAAAGGAACTGGATTTGCAAATCAACCAAAAAATCGATCAGCACTTGTTAGAAAAAAAGGACAACTGTTGGAGTGAATTGTTTGGAAGGTTGTTTCCATATCGTAGCGTGTGTTTATCCTCATTGATTCACTCGGCTAGACTATACTTTTATGATAGGCATTTAGTGTTGACATCAGGGGTGTCAAACTCAAGCCTGCGCGAGGGCCTAGAATCGATTCACAATCTTTGATCCGTACAAACTTAGTGCCGTTGATAGTTGTAGACACTATAGGGACCCTAGAGTGCTTACAGGGTTGAACTTAGATGCTGACGTTCCGATTGAGTGAACCGTTTACTGACAAATAAATTATAGGAAAATGACGACGACAACATATGGCAAAGCAGTTTCTATTCTTACGTTGATATAGTTTCTTTATTTTTTATTGATTCTAAACACTGAACAGTCGTGATATATATATATATATATATATATATATATATATATATATAGCATGTGTATACCATCCTGAAGAGACATCGGCAAAAGTTGTGGCTACCTTGTGGGGGGTATTCTTGAAACGTGGATTCGCTCTTTTTGTTCAAGCCACAATCCCAAAAATTAATTATCCAAGCGTTTGCGAATACAACTAGCTTGACATAAACCTTGCAACGTTCACTGAAATGTAGCCTACAATCTTTTCTATAGTCTATGCGGATCATTACGACATGTGTCTGCCACAAAATATCAACCACTTTTCCTTTCAATGGTACCACAGGTTAACAGGATATCGGCATAACACTATATAGTAAATTTAGCCCCTCCGTCCAAGCACGGCGAATATGGTGATATCTTATGAGTTCGTCGCTGTTGTCCGCAATGGCCAGTCTGCCGAAACCCAATCCACTTTAAGCTTCGCTGGCCATCATCCGTTCGTTGGAGCGTACGCGCGAGTTAGC
The DNA here is from genome assembly GCA_002081605.1 of Tropilaelaps mercedesae. Classification (NCBI taxonomy): domain Eukaryota; kingdom Metazoa; phylum Arthropoda; class Arachnida; order Mesostigmata; family Laelapidae; genus Tropilaelaps; species Tropilaelaps mercedesae. Next base: position 26,386 of record MNPL01010695.1, read on the forward strand.
CCGTTAGTGCCAGCCGTCATAGCCGATAAGTGCGGTGTGCGTTCGACCGTCACCTACCGGACTTTCCATCTCACTAGTCTAAAACACCTTCCCAATTCGCGTATCCCCGTCAAAATTCGAAATGAGCTTCACGTTCAAGAGTACTGCGTCACTCGATGCCAAACACATATTGACTTGCTCGAACGAGGATGTTTCCGTTTTGCTAATCGGCAAATAAAATCGTTTTGACGATACCCCGACCCACTGACCTGCTACTGGACGCAACCAGTTGGCATTTAAGCTACTTCGTCGAGTGCTATTGAGAAATGGGCCTCCGTCCTCGAAATGTGACCTTAGCCGGGGTGGGTTGCCGCATAGTTGACGGACGCACTAAATAGCGACTTTTCTTATAGCGTGCGAACAGCTCGTTGACGTCACCGAGAATTGTTTGTCTACACTCCGTAGCCTAACGGGACCTTATCAGAGGTCGCTGGGGAGTAACAATAACGGCAACATCAACATATCCCCATCAAGTTTGCGGCCGTTCCTTAAAAGTAAGGCCAGCGCTCTCTTGGGTAAACGTCAATGGCAAACGGCATCAGGCCATGCTTTTTACTTCTATTTTGATCAAATCGATGCTCAGAAGTCCACCGTCGTTTGTTGATTCGTAGTCGATTGCAAGTCTGCAAGATGAATTCCTGCACCAACTACGTGCAGTAAGATGAAATGGAATATTCGTGCACTTAGGAAAAATAATAAACGTGACATAGAACAAACAATGGTCGCTGAAGCTTTTAACAATATTATGGTAATGAAAAATACGGTATTCAATATCATCATCATTATTATTGTTATTATTATTATTATTATTATTATTATTATTATTATTATTATTGTTGTAGCTATTCACTGATCAAGGGTTAAGAGCAGGGTATGAAAGTTGTATTGAAGTAATTCACCGGCCCATTTCGGGCGATTAATCTGAACAGCGATTTGAACAACCGCATCATCCGAATAGCAGAGTACCACTTGGGTATTATAATGATCGTTTAAACAGACTGTCGACAAAATCTGTTCGAGCTCTGACATCTTAATGCATAAACGAAAGTCATCGTACAATTTAACATGACTTATCGATTTACCATTTCTTTATTTGCACCTCATTCTCATAATCATTGAGTGACGTGTAGCAATCGTCCTGAATTCTGGGGGCTCCTTCTTCCTATAGCCGTTAATGTGCGACGAGCGATTCCTGTGCGACTATGCCCACTGTGGTTGTTCAAAGCCTAGAGTTGGTTATCAATAAATTATCCAGCCTTATTCGCCCGGTAGAACCTAATAACACGAATAAAGTCGACGTCACGTTGGCTGCAACTGACGGCACAATGGCCTTTTCGTTGCTGTCTGATAGCCCACCGGCGCCCACTTCAGGTTCAACCTCGTGAATCCGGGGGGGCAGGCGCGCGCTCCAGCCACCCGGGGATGGGGGCCTCATTTCGTCCGGAACGCCGTGAGCAAAACCAAAAGCATCTGAGTACGTTAGCACCCATTCGACGAGCATTGGGTCGGGCGAAACTAGGAAGCCTTATATCGGTCAGAGTGAGTCGTAGCGAACGGGAGTAAAAACTGGGCGGTTCAGTTTTTGGGCCGAGAGTTGGAGCATAGCGATCAAGTGGGAGTTGCTTGATCTTTTGTATATGTACGTGACACAGCTCAGAGAGGGAGTCACGACGTTGGCGCTTTTACGCTCGTCTCCGGATGAGACCACACAGGAAAACTGTTATAACCTTAGGTAGAATTTTCTCGGCGTACAAAGGGTAAATTAACCAAGTTTTCTAAAGGCTGTGCTAATTAGCTATTTACGCGTAGGTATTTACGCGTCTGCCTTTTTTTTTTGTATACTTTTGTGTACTAATACCATACACAACGACTGGCTGTGCTGTTCTTCGTTGATATGTAGGATTACAAAATTGCTGTTTTTTTCTACATCTACCGTCACTAATTAGTAGAACCGAATCCACACAGGTATTGCCTGACAGAACGTGGCTGACTCTAATTGGTGCAGACAAACCTGGACCTAACTGTGCTAAACAACGTTCGTCTTTCGTGACACCTACTTTGACCTGGATGCATCGTGGAGAAATGCTACAACAGCCAATCGCTAGCTTAATATACGTGTTCATAAGCTTACTTTTATATATCGGGTAATCGCGGGTCTATTATCCAATAACACGCCTGACAGAGCAACAAAGCAAGTCGCGCACTCAGGATTCCATCGACTGTCGGCCCCCTTTACAAGGCCTACATCCACTAAATCCCAGGGCCTACACAGGATATCTTAAATTTCTTCGCATTTTTCGAACTAACGGGGTATTGATTATCGTATTTCGTAGAATAAGAGGCTATACTTAGCTCAGTGCTGCCATCACCTCGTGTACTTGAGCGCCAGTCATGACTATGGGTACGGCAACGTTCCACCAACATTCACCCATGGTAATGCGTCAAGCCATTACGCGGTTAAGCCGTTTCCCTTCACTTCGCTCACTGGCAGGTCATAGCGGAGTCGCCGTAATTCAGCTGAACATGTCCAATATTAGTAAAAACACTAAAGTAATGATCAAGCAGCGAACCTGTCAGTCCCGCGTCGACAATGCTGTCGTTGTCTCTGTGCGTACGTTGTGTCAGGCGGTGGCGGCGTTATCCTATTCGTGAAATTAACCCCGGTACGTCAGCCAATTCAGGTAGAGATTTACCTAAAACAGGACACTTCCCTTTCATGTTGGGTTTCGCTATCCGACAAGAACGACCGCGTTACCGCACTACGAGCGGCCTGGACTCACGCTCAAAGCTTGCCCAACCTGTCGTTCACTTAGGCCGGGGTGAACGCGCGACCCGGGAAATGATCGATTTCCCAAAAAAGATGTCGTTGCAAATGACGTCAGACGCATTACCATCGTCGGCGTGCTCTCCGCCAACCTCTGGAGCACCATCCGACCCCTCAAGGACGCCTTCGGAAAACGACACCCGTTTCCTGCGTCGTCGACCGCTCGTGGCCGCTTTAGGCAATCATGCAGCAAAAGCGACGAGACGCACACACAGGCAAAACAAGGACTATGCCAACAAGCAGGACCCATTCATGCTTCGTTTGCCAGAGCGGAACTGAGGTGGAAGCTACTCGAGATTGGCCGGACGCGTGAAATATGACGCTTGCTAGCCTGTGTACGCACGACTCTCCGTTTAGTCCGTAAATGCTCATAATGCGTCTCTCGCACCTCACCGAATAGTGTGATATATAGTACGTGAATGTCGCGTCGCTTTGCCAGTGCGGGACCTTAGGTGCTGATAACCTTTCTCTCGCCCGGCTCTGAACTCGCTGGCATGGGCGATAGCCCGGAGGGGCGCGGAGAGTCTCATGGAGCTCGTGAGAGATTCATGACGACACAAGAGAGGCGG
>MNPL01010697.1:8249-20261 GCA_002081605.1 Tropilaelaps mercedesae
ACAAAGCACCCTACGTTTTCACGAAGAATAAATCATTGGCTGTTATTAATCACGGCAGTTTGAACGCGATTGTGGAGAAACCCTGGGCTCTCTGGGCAAAAGGTGCTATTTGTCGATGCTACGCGAAGTTCTCATTGGATTTATGCAAACATGTTTTTTTCAAAAACAGAATGTCAATTCGCAGACCATTTATCTACTGTCTCGGAGTACAAAATAAACCCAGAAACAAACACCCGTTCGCTACGATTAACTACCTAGCAAACAAAAAATAATGATCTTTTTCGCTACTTTTTGACAATAATCAACAATGTCAAAAGACTTCAGCCAAATAAGATATGGTACAAAGTAGCAACCTCGTTAGCTTTTGCTGCCCAAACTAGCCAACTCAAATGAGCCGAGGCGATAACCTTCCTTTTAACCAGAACTGAACGGCCTGATTCAACCGGCCTACACAACCGAGGTAATATAAACTATCTAGCACACTCCCTCCAGAATAACGCGTATACGAAAACCTTTCGTTATCATGTTGCCGTGCAGTTCGCTGGCTTCGATATCGTAAACGTAGAGACGACGAGCCTCGTTCCAGATCTCCAAGAAATCCATCTTCTTTTCGCCTTTTGTTATTGTTTTGTAGAGTGCCCTAAGACCCTGGGTACCTCGGGACTTCGTGGACGAGCTGTATGCAGACAAACATCAAGGCGAAAGGTCGTGGCCGAATTAGCACTTTTTCGTTTCCCCACCAATAAACAAGACAAGACCGACGTTGCGATGGTGTGATTTTTAACGAAGCTATATCTAATCGATCGGATGACCAAAACCAAGCAAAACAGCGTAGCGAGAATCTCAAAGAAGGAAGGTCGGAATTTGTAAGAGGTTCATTTTTACTCAATGACTTCTAGTTAGGTGAATTTGTTACTCCTGCTATTATCGTCGCCCATCTATGCTCCGCTACTGCGCGATGCGTTGGTGTATTGCTGTTGAACATAAGGGGTCTAAAAGTGATGACGAATCAACACACATGATGGTTTCGTTGACCTCAACAGCGGGATCGATACACCTGAACAATCCCAACGTCCGCTCGTCGTTTTCGGACAACATCGCCAAGTGAACCGTTTCGAAAGTGACCTTCTTCTCCATATCCATGTCTTGGAAGGCCCATTTCGACGTGATCTTCAGGTTCCCATTGCTCAAGGACAGATCGGCCGATCTCGGCAGAGGCTCCGCGAACGCGGTCCGGAACAAGTCAACGAGCTCTTCCTGACGCTGGAGCCGTCAGCGAAAAACACACAAAACGGACGGATTGTTTTATGACGTGCATGTATTAGTAGGTTAGGTGACGCAAGATACCCCACGTTCCTTCGAAGCCCCTTCGCTTTGCTCATAGGACAGGGGGTTGTAAGCTAAGCCCCTGTGCGATCTGGAAACCCTGGCCCCAGTCAAATCTTCGAGGCGGGTGCAGTCAATGCATTTCTCAGTGAGAAGTTTTCTTCGTTGGCATCCTGTTCATTCACAGAAAAGTTGCGCTAGATAAACCTAGGCATCGTTTATTCTACTAATCGTTTGGTTACTCCGTTCCAGGGTAGACAAATATCCCTTTTTTTTGAGCAGGCCGCTGGACAATCCTCTAGAAAAAGGAAAAAAATATGAACTATCATAATGACTGCCAGTGCTTTCGTCCCTTGATAGCTTCTCCCCTACCTCGAACGATACTGCAGCTCTCATTGTTCACAGCGTAAAGTGCAACCGGGAAAAGGGTCACATGTATTCCCTGGAGCATAATCATGGTCGCATGCGAACTCAAAGTCAGCTTACATGTATGACACGAGAAGTCTTCGTACTAGACTTATTAGCGATATGCTAAATAGAACAATAGAAATAAATCGAGAGGTTAAACCTGAACGGACGGTTCTCTGTGGCATTGCTGCGGTAGAATGAACAGATCTTGTCTTGGACGTTTGCTGCGGCTTTAATATTAAAACAATTCCTCTGTGAACTTAATACATTGATATGTCAAACGCCTAGGTAGTAACTTGCGTTGGTTTACTTTTTTTAGTAACAAAAAAATGCTTAGTAAACGACCGTAGGGATACTGGGTGGTCGAGACGAACGCCAGCTGCTGTCAAAGACAGTTTATTATTACTATTATTTTTTTTTTATTATATTAATCTAAAATTTTCAGGGCTAACCAGCTAGTATTAGACATTCACAATACCGCGTTCGACGTTCACTCCAGCTATCCTGTTGCATGTCACGCCAGAGAATGACACGTTCGTAATTGGAGGAGCCCTTGTAATGAATTAAGTCTGTCTCTTGCGAAAAAGGGAAGGAATCAAATGACACGCTCTGTAGCGTGTCTCCGTTTGGTTTTTCGCGCAGTCAATGTGGTCCCAGCTAGGTAAAACTCCCGCTCAGCGTCGACTCGGAAGTCGGCTGGCATTGCGGGTGCTCGTCGGTGGTTTCTCCATAGCAAAAAAAAAACCACGGCAAAGCAATGACGAGTTTTGCTCACGGGCAGATGTGCATGCAGAATGTCGTTACGCATCGGACGGACCGTTTGCCTTTCGTATGTCGTGTGACCCCCAACGGACGCCACAGAGATTCGCCACAGAGGTATCCGCTATGGCATTTCACTGTGCCCAGTGTTCGGTTAAAGAATGCGTCGCGCGAGTTGGTCTACGCAAAAAACTAATGCAAAGCCTGAGGTATTTAATAGACTGATACGATATGGATCGTTGGATCATGCCTAAATGATTGGTATTGTTGCCTATAATCCCTGCTCACAATTCACGAATTAGACAACTGACGAGATTTTTTACTGCCCATAGTTTAGAATTTACGTATGCAGTTTGTCGAATACGAACTGCCAACCGATCAGGCCGCCCGATAGCCCTGGTCAAACATGGCGCATGTTGTCGGTTTTGTTGCCCGTGCTAATAATTTCGGCTGCCCGTATTTGTAAATTTTGGCTCGCTACCAAATACACACAATGCTCTTGAGTATGTTTCAAGCGGAACTCTGCATTTGCAAACACTCACGTTTTATGGTCTACCTTTCGTATATTTACTTTTTTTTCTGTCATCTCAGAAACGTTCAAGTAGTCCAGTACTCAAACTAGCAGTGAAAATTAATTGCATTTCGTATATTGCTACTAAACGGAGCCACGGCAAACGTTTTTTTACTCTATATTATTGAACACACTAAACATAGATAAGTATAACAACAGCAATGGTCACATATATTCACCGGGTCCACGGCCTTCGTTTTCGCCTGGTCCCCCCTGGTAGCCTCTACTTTCGAAGACATTGAGCAGCGAAAATAGTAGGATCCCGTCCACCGAGTGCTTCTTTTTGGTGCTTTCAAACTAGTCCGACCAATGCGCAACGCCAACTTAAGCCGGCTCGCGACACCGTTCATATCAGCCTGGCGATGTCACGTGCGACAGCATCGTCTGCTATCCGTGTCGTCTGCTTAGCGGGTCAGTTTAGTGGCAATGTTTGTTGGAGAACCTGCAGACGTTACGTTCGTAGCGCTTGCGCATCAAGTTGAGCACTCGGAGTGCACAATACGACGAGAAACGTCTCGTCAGTATAACTCGAATTGGCGAGCGCTTTTAGCTTCAGAGCCAGATATGTAGCCGACAAGATCATTATCGGGAAACAGACCGCCTTATGACGGGCTGGCCCGTTCTTCGTAAAACTATAAATATATCACACCGATATAACAATTCTTCCCCGCCGGCGAAGTCGATTCCCGAGGGAGTTCTGCATCAATGACATTATTCTCAGCCCCGGTCGACCGCATCGTTACACGAACGATTTGCCACGGGGACAAAGCTCGAGTAGAACCAGTGACGAGAGCGAGAGAGAGAGAGCGCAAACACAGGAGCAAAACAGGAGCAGAACCAGTGAGAGAGTGTGAGAGAGGGAGAGAGCGGAGACACAGGGGCTTCCAGAGCATAGAGCGCTAACGGCAATTCATCGGTTCGCGCGCACCTCTAGGTTACTTGCCTAGCGTTAAAGGCCATCCGGTCACTGCGCACCCTGATGCTATCCGCCAATCTTTGTCGGTGTCGTCGCCAACGGCGAGGGTACAGCTGACTCGTCCCGTCGAGTGAGCAGTTCGCCAAGACAGGACACAAATAATTGGCTGGTAGAGCGGCAGCGAAGGTGAGAGCGGCTGCCGACAGCATCCGAATATCGGCATAGGAAAAGGCACGATCTCCGTACGAATCAGTTCGGCCAACTTCGCTTGCGGAGCTGACTGGAGACACAGTCTGCCTGCCAGTGTGTATATACGTATATATACACATATGTATATATATATGTATGTATGGACGTCTACGTATGTATATACATGTAGTGAAAGATAGAAGGAGGCAAGCACGTTCACCGTCTCTTCGCGCAAGGTTAGTTTTGATCAACGACCGCATACGACAATCGAATCCGTCGTTACCCATGCTTCTATAGGCTAGGCTAGCACAGTGTGTGTGTGTGTGTGTGTAGCTGTGGCTGTACGTGAGCGTCGACCGTAATGTCAACGAAGCTCGAACGAGCCTGGAGCCCGGCGGAGCGACAACCTCGGGCATTCACGCCAGACTGACGTGAGTGCGTGCGTTAGTGGACACGGTGGACCCCGCGCGAACGTCCCAGAACCGGCGTTTCAGGGACGGACAGGGTCAGTGGTAGGCTCGACCGAAATCGATCCGATATCCCTGACTGGCATTGTTTAACGGACAAACATCGCGTGCTGGGGCGGCACGCGCGGTTTCGGTGCGACTTGGCGAGGGTTGTTGTGACGCTCTGGGGTATGGCCAACCTCACCCAGTTCGAGGTGATGGTACGAAACGACCCATGCGCAGGTATTGGCCGTGAGGTCGGCTCCGATTTCGAATCACTATGTTGATGCCGCCATTGTGAATAGTGTCTCAGCATTTTGATGGTTGGTACGCTACGGACGTGAATGGTTCGAATTTGCGAATCGGTGAAATTTGGTGAAAGAGCCGATTAGCTAATCGCAATTGTCAGCCAGTCGCTGGGAAATGCTTCGCTTTCGTTGCACTTGAGTGAGTGTTGGTGAGTGCTGTGGTTGAGCTACTTATTTACTTTTTTTTCACTGATTTTTCTTTTGAGTCTCAGTGACACAGCAACGCCAGCAAAATGAAGGTGTTCCGCCGTAACGTGAAGATTGCGGAATATATCAGCAGGTTCGGCCCGGTCCCATGACAAGCGGCTGGTTTAGCACGCGGTTAGATAGATCTGTACGGATCCCCTCCGCATAGTGTGGTGGTGAAAAAACCTCAGTCCGAATGGTCTTCGCTCCGGACCAGCGTAGAATTCCCGTAGTTCTGCGTCCACTGACAAAATCGTGAGAAATATGAAATCATAACAATGGGCTCCGTAAAGTTCTCGGAGCCTCGTAAAGGACTCACCGCTCCACCAACGTCAGCTGTTAAAGCCGCCGCCGCCGCCGCCGCCGCCGCTATGGCCGCCTGTATCGGAGTGCGTAAAATGTTCCGTCTGTGGCGTGTCCGAATGGTTGTGGCGGGCATACAGCAGGTTCAGATCTGTTCACGCTCGTACGATCCTCGCGATTAACCTCATCTAAGCAGGGGAAAGTTTTACAGCTGTATCTATTCACACCGTTTAAAGAGCGGGAGGAAGTCTTGCCAACTATTCATGTACACGTCAGTTAAGAATTTGTGTGTGTGTGTGTGTCTGTGTGTTCATGGAGGGCAACATCATTCGGCGTAATTCTGCCATCTACGTTGCAAATTCTCTTAACTTCTAACTATTATTAAGGTTATATTCGCCTAACAACCACTCCAAGAGCGGCCTGTTTCCAGCGTCATGCTATCCGTACGCTGCCTTTCGAGCCCTATTAATCTACATTGGCCCTCGGCCGGACGTTGATAATATATTCACAGATCCAATGCACGGCGTATTTTGAATGCCAACTAAAATAGCACACATAAGGACGTCTTACGGGCGACGTGTAGACAGCCCAGTTGACTGAGCTGCATACGCGTCTTTATCCAAAAGTTCCGATTGAATATGCACGGCCAACCATTGTCTCAAGTCGGTAGACCATTGCGACCATGGAATGGACTCCCACGTGGATAAATTGCATTTCGGTGCTTGTATTCGCTGTTTTAGACCTCTCGTCTTGCGGGGGTCTTGCCTGCCTTTGGGCGAGATTGGCATTTGAAATCTTGCCGCGGATATCACCGTACGGAAGGTTATAGAATCGTAAAGTTCTTGAGTTCAGGTTCGGAGCTCTCGACACAAAGGATCGGATCAATACAAGCGCATTCCCTCGCGTTATCAGAGACCGAACACAAGACTAGCAATGGACGGAGTTATTTGTATTGAACTCCAATTGGTAATCTGTTGCGAAATACTTCGGGTCTATATCTTCATTGTTGCCGGTGTGCTCAAGAGGCACCTGCAACATGTAAACACTTAATCAACGTGTAAAATGGGTAATGTCATGAAAACATTCATAGTAGAGTCGCATGATTGGACACATACGCAAAGGAAAAGCCAACAGCGATCCAATAACGGGGTAGCTGAAAAGCCTTTTTTCTGTCAGCATCATAACATCTGTAATGATTTACGACAATACCGGTATCCGTCCAGCTCTCGGCGACGCGTCTCGAAAGCTCGATTTCTTTGTCTGCACGCTCTAACAGAGATTGTACGTTGAACTCGATTTTCAGCAGCACGGACTTAGGCTTCAGGTCGCTGCCACCACTACGACTTCTGTTGGAGGACACCAGGCTTGGACAATCTAATCGGGCACGCGGCAAGACAGTGCACGGCTGTCGCCGCACTCTAAGCTACTAGCGACACGCCCCGTCTTAGTATGTTCTCGCTTGAGCAATAACTTTAGCTGGTCACGTTCAAGCAGGCGACCACAGCACCCAGCCATCGGTAAATGGACGATTTCCTAGACGCGCGAAAATAGAAGCAACCCGCCCGAGCAGTTCATCCCTTTCTCTCTTTCATACCCCCACCTGCAGCAACATCAGCCGAAAACTTGCTCCAAGTGATCTTCCATCTGGCCCATCGCTCTCGAGTGGAAGCGTCCGACGCGAAGGAACCAGCCGTTAACACTTGGGCACGTAGGCCGCCTGATAGACATTCTGAACGTTGTCGGGTTCCTGCACGACAGCCCGACTGGCTCGCGCACACGCATCAAACTGTACGCGCCTTCAGACCGTGGCGGTGCTTAACGTCCTCGGCTGCTATCGACGTGCGCCACGTTTCCCTAATCTATTCCACTGTTTCGACTCGGCTCATGGCTTCATTCGGGATGCGTCCGCTTCTGCGCTGTCTTCTGCCGGCGAGACTGCCCGCCAGTCTTCGCGCACCTCAGCACTACCAAAGCGGCACCTCGAGCACGGTCCAGAACCAGCTGCAGACGCGGGCGCTGTACACGGCTCAGTCACTCGGCATCGACAAGTTCATCGAACAACGAGAGCGCGTTAAGGCACAGTTCGGGCCGGATAAGGACAAGTTTATGGCGCGCATCGGCGAGTACTTCCGCCCGATCCCGGCCGCGGCGGATGGGAAAGGCACCGAAGGCGCGTCGGTCGCCGCCGACGGCAGCGGGACGAACGCCATGGTCTTCACCGAAGACCTCAAGAACGTGGTGAGTTTGTGCGAGAGCGACGCTGACATCGATCTCTGCGTCCGGATGATGCGGCGGTTCAACGAGCAGACCAAGGCTCTCCGCTTCGGTACCTTCGTTTTCGGCCCGGTGGCCATACGCCTGTTCTACCTTCTTGACAAGCCCGATCTCGCTATCCAGGTGCTGAAGGATCCGCAGCTTACCGGCTTCTTCGATCAGTTCACGTCGTATCAGATCGCGATGGACCTCCTGTACAAGAAGGCGCGCTACGAGGACGTACTCGATCTCTACCGGTACATGCGACAGCAACAGTTACACGGCACGCGTTTTCCGCGCGACTGCGTCGTGCTGGTACTGGGCGCATGCTACCAGATTTCGACGAGGGAGAGCTACGACTTCGCCCTACAGCTCATTCGGGAGGCGCGTCAAAGCGGAGCGCTGGTGCTCCGGAAGGGGCTAACGTTCACGGCGGCGCTGGCGCTCAAGATGGACGAGCCGAAAATCGCCATGGAGCTGCTCGCGCTCACCGCACAGATCAACTACATTACCGTCCAGAATCTTCGACTCATCGCGCTTAGCCATCTTGACCGGTATGAGGACATTTTTCTCGTACTCCGTTCGATTATACACCAGTACCATCACATGCGGCAGGGCGACTCGGAGATATGCAAGGACACTATCGAGAGGTGAGTGCTACCGGAGTGCTTGTGCGTTCGATGTTTTTTTACTGGTATAAGCAAATAATTAGCCATGTGTGTACTGCGTATGCATGGTGGATCAGTTCACTGGAAAGTATAAGCTGGAATATAAACTGAAATATAAACTGGAAAGTATATAGGTTTTCCGCGTTTTCGCTCTCTCAAACGACCGGATTGTTGAATAGGTTTAGTAAAGGTGAGGGCCAAACTGGGCTCGCCTGTAAAATCTGTCGCTTTACGTTATCCCTCGAAAATGATCGTGTTGATCATATATTATAAATAGGAGAGGGTAGAAAATCCGATTTGACCTGTAAACAGGGTGTTTTGCGAAAAGCAGCTGAATTTTTCAACCATTCGTAAAATTATTTGTAATTATTGTGGATTTACCAATCCTTTTTTTCTTGTTGGAAAGCTGACGTAATGATAAACATAAGAATTCCCAAAGCAAACGTAGGTTTCTTTTGTGCATACAGCTTCAATATGTGCATGGCATTCAATTAACTCTCCTCACACATTTTCACCTCTATGACAAATGTGGCTCTAATACTCACTTGTTACTTTGTTCGTTTAAAATACTAGCTAGGAATTTATTTAATTTTAAGTCATACAATCAACGCCGTATTTGTTTTGAGTAATTTGTCATCACGAGAGCTTTCCGAAAAAAGCAAAAATAGTACAAATATTTATCTCAAGTGATTTTATTATTTTTTTTTCAAAATTCGACCATCTTTGTGGCATCCTGTATACATCACACAAAAAGGTGAAGTTATCAATTTTATAGTCACGGCTGCGAGAGTAGAACGCCATAGCTTCTTTCACCAGCGGTTCTATTGGCCACAGAGCCATTATAACCGACTTTCGATTGGTCATATATCTAGGTTTTCGATTTGTTGCAAACTAACTCAAATCGCGTCGGAACTAAACAAAAGCAACGCCTTGACAGTGCGTTCGTATTAGTGCATGTATAGCGTCGCATCCTTGGTACATTATTTTCTCACGTTCTTGTCCTATTTTCGTTGACTCCCATTTAGGATCCACGCAAATCTGGCGCAAAAAGGCGATGCCGAACGCCTACAGCTGTTCTCCCAGCTGCAGCGAGCACTTAAGGAAGGCAATCACATCTCGGAGTCCACGATCGACGCACTGCTAAATAGGCCAATGCAACACAAATCTCAGGACACCAACCCGCCATTGGCGATGTTCAAGGTAATGGCCAGTGGGGGATAAACATGCGGTGAGGAGCGCTTCGCGAGGCGACACTTAACGAAGTTTTTCAGTAAAAGCCATCGGCGAGCTCACTTTACATAAGCGACAGATGAAGCTTTAATTGCGCACTGAACTCTCATTATGGCCTACCGTACTGTACGCCGTACGTTTCGCTCAGCTTAACTGTGGTTGACTTGGATAAAGCATCGAAGTGCATGGCCGCGACTAGACACGCGCGACAGACAAGGAATGCTTTTATGCATAGTGGAATGCAAAATTAGAATAGTTCTCCTCCGTTCAGATTTGTCAGACAGACGGTGTGTAGGCCTTTGCCGGCTGACGAATGCACGGGGAACAAAATGCGTCTGAACCTCTAGGGACCGGCGACAAAAGTACCTGAAATTTTCGGCATTCACACAACCGCTGCCAACTCTATTGTGACGGCCGGAAAGATGGGGTTTTGTTGGCTATAACTCATAATTGTCAACGAAATCCGTTAACAGCGTGTCAACTACAGCGGAACTTTATTTGGGATAACGTTCGAGGACACTCGGGTTATTCCTCTCTAATGTCGTGACACATCGCCATCGTTCATCGACTGCCGCAGCTTCGAATGGTGGTACCTTGACCGAATATATATACTTTCCTCATTTTATTTCTTTTCATTTTCATTCTGTTTGCTGCTGCTTGTCTGTTATCTTCGTAACTGGTCATTTCGTCGAAAGCTGTCAGCATCGACATGTGCATGTCCGCTTGACGACAAAAAGTTCAGACCTCGTTGTCAATCTGCACGATTGCATGGTAAGAGGCTACAAAACTCTAAATGCAAGTCATAGCCTCATTATTTAATCATGGTCGCGCGCTAAAAACGGCCTGGGTGTCGACAACTTGACGCATGACACTTTACCTCAACGATAGTCCGACGGCCCTGATATCGGTGCCTTCTGTTCGCCGGATCCTCTATTGGAGTTAGCACCCTCCACTTCCGCCCCGCTCCGAGTGCCGTGTTTGAGCGAATCGCAACGCGTGGCCATGAAGAAACACGCAACACCGACACGCATTCAGACATATGCGATCTTGTTCCTGTTTTCTTTCGTCCATCATGCGCTGCTAAAATATTGCTACGACAGCTTCGATGCATTTTTAAAAAACAAGTGGGCGAAACGACGCTGGCGAAGGACAACGCAAACAAAGAACGAGGAGGTGCAGTAGAGTGCAGTAGAAAGCAGGCGAAATCTAAAAGATACCTGCAGAAAAATGTTTTTAAGGCTGGCTATCAGTCAAGATATAACGCCAACGGTAGCGCTTTTTGCATTACTTCGTAAGACGGCTTATTCCAGGAATGGACGTACTGGCTAAAAGTATTGGAAACGATCATAGGTAGGATAAAGTGAGATCGAACGTCCAGCTTGTTCATCAGAAGCCTGCATTTAGGAAGATCTGCATGTTAAGCCCGGAGGTCACCATAGTATGGGTAACGATCATTTGGGATATTTTGTCGGCTCATTCTCAAAGCTTGTCGATTTGGTTCCACAGTCAGTGTCATTAACTTGAGTGATCACTATTGAGCAACGGCCTCGGTAAACGATAAAGTCTTACATAGTCCCGTCACGAGAAGTTAGCGTTCGTTGCGATAACTCGCCGTTTACCGCTGTGATTTACCGTTCCTTGCGGATATTCTTCGTCGCCGTATTTTACCGTTTATCGCAAGCGCTATTCGTTACCGGACAACCGACATTTCAAGCAGTCCGCACGACTATTCCGGACCGGCAACGCCTTAGATGATTTGCAAACTCTTCATTACCTAAGATTGCCTCTTTCTCCTCATTCTACTTAGATACTGTTCTACTCCCTGATGACATAAAGACGAATAGTGCCTTCATGCCAGACAAGAATCTTACACACCCACTTCCACGTTTATTGCATCAACCTGTCATGCTCGATTTTAGCCAGTCAGGCACAGAAGCGGTTCCGAGCCTGCAACGGGAGGGGTTGCCTAAAGTCTGCTGGCAGGCAGATCTTTCAACCAACGAACTGCAATGGGTTTCAGCATCGCGTCTAACGTTGCGAAAACGGATTTTTTCTCTGTGCGTCTGTTCGAACTCCGCACGTTTGCAGGATCAACGGCAATTTCCATCGCCAGTCTCATCGAGCGCACCCCTTCGGCGTCCCGGCATTGCCCGCAGTAACGAAGAATAATAGTGTCAACGATATATACACATTACTAGCAGATTTTTCTGGTCTTGTAGAATTTTAATGCTTATACAATGACTGAATCACAATCACGACAAGGACGACGCTGATGATATATAGGTGTACATTTTTCTCGAGTCGGTTTACGTTCATATTCGGTACGCTGTGACCTAGGACGACGCGAAAGAGAAACTAAGCGTAAGCTGGTTGAGAAAAAGACAGCTATTTCAAAGCATATAGCCAACACTCATCTATATATATATATATATATATATATATATATATA
>MNPL01010705.1:0-27632 GCA_002081605.1 Tropilaelaps mercedesae
GTATATATATATATATATATATATATATATATATATAGAGAGAGAGAGAGAGAGAGAGAGCCTTAACTCTTTCGAAGTTTGACATATGGCACTCTATTTCAAAGTATTCGTAAAACGTCTTGACTTTTAGGATGATTCCTGGGTAGCTGGAAAAGTTTACTATCTAAAGTAAGTTCTTTACTAATTACAGCAATCATGGTTGTACCTGAACAAGTTTATGTACACATCACTACATAAAAGCTTGGCCAGAGCCCGTTTTCGATTTCGAACGCTTGTTTTTAATGTTAGAGATCCGGACAACGGAACTCAGCTAGAGCCACATGGCGGCACATCGAAATACGCGAACAACATCACAGCAATCACGGAACTCACTTAGGCAAATAGACCTCACATTGGCACCATCTAGTTAACACCAAATACGACATGTACGAGTTTGTCAACACGAAAGTTTGTCTACGTCGTTCAAAAAGCCAATGTGCAGCAGCAGCAGCAGCAGTTTTCTCTTTCGCTCTTTCACCTACGTCTCCAAACATTGTCTCTACGTATTGAAACGAATACACGCACTATACTAGAAAAATAAACGACTTTACCGGCAAGAACGTCACTTAATCGGAGCGGCTTTGTAAACGCCCACGATGGTTCATAAAGGCTCTTGTCGCCTCCGGCCACCGCAATCTGGCAACGAGCCAGTGAAGGGAAATAGTTTGGGTTGGTCGTCAATATGGTACAAACGCCAAACGAATGCGAATATGAACAATAACAACAGCAACTATAACTTTCTTGTGGTTGCATCGCTCCCTCCAACGAGTGAGGCTGGATGTGGGGGAGGCTGCAACCCTCGGCTAATTGCAGCGCTGCTGCTGCTGCCGCCGCCGCCAAACACCGAAAATGGCCGCCGCGTAAGAAAACGCTGTCAGTCCCGGCTGTCGGAGCTGATAATAACGATGACACGCGGTTTTTGTCGATGCACTCATTCTAATGAGTACGGGAATGTCTCGATTACGTCGGTTTGCTTATTCGTCTAAGCTTTCTAGCTTCGTCTAGCTTTGGCGCAGCGTGAAATCAAAGTGAATTGTCGATACTTCAATAGTACCACGATAGTTCCACGATAGTCCCATCAGCCCGAAGACTTTGTCGTACGCCATGCGCGGTCGGATGCTTTAAAACAAAGTCAAGACACGTGCAGAGGAATAGGCAATCATCTCGGTTAGAACATCGAGTCAATTTGTCACGGTTTAATATGTATTTGAATTTGAACGCTGTAAGGCATTCTGGAACGCGTATCGAGCGTTGTTGAGTTCCTTTGAGCATCAAAGCCGTTCTACTATAGCCAGAGATCCTCAATCTGAGTGACCGATAGAGACTAGGAGAGAACTGTCCATGATACAGATGACTGCTTGATCATGGAATCATTTATTTGCAAAGATAAGTTCATTAGAACAGTCGCCAGTCGAATCCGAGGACAGAGAAGGATGAAGGAACAACACGCGAACGAATCTAATACAGTCGTCTATCAGCTGACGTGGAAAAAAGCCCGGCCGATTCTTGTAGAAACTATCAAATACAATGATCGACGGACAGACGTTATCAGTTCAGTAATGCTGCTCTTGTCAAATAATGTCTGTAATGTTTAGAACGATTGTAAATAAACAAAGAGAATGATCGCGTACGATGTTAGGACTGTTTCCATGTTCCTGTGTTACATCCATGAGTTGAAAACAGTGGCCAGTTGATCCAGTGACGTTTGTTTTTTGCCTTTATTTTTTCCAGGCGAAATGAAACTTGTTGAAAGGTTTCTATTGGCATAGGTACTAAATTAGCTATCGTGCACGTTAAACTAAATGTAAAACCAGCACTCCCTTTTTACATCCAGTCCAATAGATGCTTTCGCTCTGCTTTCGCAAGGTCTGAACAAGTACAGCGAAGTCTAATTAATGCTGCAATGATTCGTGATAATATTACACCCACAATAACTACGTTATTCGTACAACAGAACGAACGAACGATCGTTTCGTAAGAATTAACCAAACCATATGATGTTATCTACATTGCTTTGTTTCTATCGCATAGCATTTCGTTCCTCTGTAAAACTCCCAAAAACGAATCTAGAATAGAGAAACACCATCTCCCGCCTCAAACGGCATCAGCGTCCGTGCCGGTGAGAATTTTGTATCCTGAAGGCACCCCGATGAAAAGCAGCGACGAAATTTCACAGAAATCGGTTTCGGCCAGCTCACTCTGGGCCCTCCGCCCACAACGCACGTTTTAGTTTATGTGACCTGTTCATGATTCTGTCTATTCAGAAGAACGAACACAACTCTGTTAATTTCGACGAGCAGAAGACCCACTCAGTCGTACAAAATCGTTCATATGTGCCCCTCTATATGTGTGTGTGTGTGTTTGTACGTCCTTCTCTTCACGACAGACAGGACGATAGAGCTCGAACGTCACCTCACGACGCGTACACCCACCACAACAACTACTCCTTTATTAGCCCCTCAATAATCGTAGGGTCTGGATAAGAATGGGTCATGGTCGATATTGAAACTCCCACAACGGTGCGTAACTGCTACAGAAATGAGCATTGACATCCAATGTCAACTGACAACGGCTCGAGTTATGCGCAAACCCAGATCTAGCGTCAGTTTGGCATGTACAGGTGCATTCTTCGCATGCGTATGCTCTTTATTAGAGTCGGCTTTTGGCGTCGGCATTTCCGACGTCCGCCGATGATAGCTCCTTTCTTCCCTCGGTCCGTCTGTGCGAGCTCTGTATTGAGCACTCGAACCAGGATGTGGCAACTAACCGGCACCGGCTGACGCAGAACTCTTCGGACGGACACTCCTTCATCGCATCGTAGTGGACGGAACGGCAGCATTACAGACTCTCCTTCTGAACTGTTTTAACTAGTGAAGACTGTTTATGCGTACGCCTCGAATCCGCCTACCTGCCGACCTATGTGACCTTGGACATCACTTACGTTTGTGTGTTCTCCTTAAGCGAGCCTTAAGGCGTGTCTGTCCTAGACTACGGCGTTTTTTCGTAAGGATCGTGCACACTGCCACAACATGCGATCATAGTTCTCCATTGTTCCTCCCTATATATACACACACATACATATATGTGTGTGTGTGTATATGGACAGAAACGCTGGATATGAAGAAATGAGTAAGTTCACTCTTAGAAACTAAGCCAGGTTACGTAGGCTTGGTGTAACTAACACAGAACTGAACTCGTCGAGATGTCAGTGTTTATTGTCTGCGCTGGTTTGACTACGAATAAACGGCACCCCGACTGTTAGTTAGTTAGTTAGTTAGTTACCAGTACGAGAAGATCCATAGGCCGTCTATGTATGATGACTGTTAGTGTGACAGCGGCGTTTTTTTCTTCCGTCAGATCCAAAGATTCGTAACACACGACGACGACGACGAGCGAATCGTTGCTTGGGCAATCGACGTTTGCTGAGGGGGCCAGCTCAGAGTCTCCACCCTGCATCGCTATGTGGGGCTAAATGCAGATTTTAGCGGACAGGTTTCTGCCTACCTGTCCATCTGCAAAATGCGCACCACCTTTACGAACATGAAGTTTCCGTGAGGGTGAGTGAGGACGATGATGAAAGTGCATCGAGATTACGCCTGTTCAACAGCTGGACGCCCCAGTACAGTTCCATAGCCACCCGGCCCCCGCCCCCCGCCCCCCCCCCTGTAGGTGGTAGGCGGGGTTGTCTGTAGTAGCAGTAGTAGTAGTAGTAGTAGGATCTCGTCTACCAGTAGTAGGGGCTGGATTAAATGTAGATGGATTCTGTCTAGATTGTGTGGAGGCACACAACCGTTTGTTGACCTGCGACCTCTCGCGTACTTCGAGAATTCGAACTTCGACGGCATTGCGCCCAACCTTCGGCAAGGCGACAATGATGACGGAACAACGAAGAGACGGAACGAAGAAATGTTGTTCGCTGTTGACGACGACGACGACGACGTCTGCAAAACCGTTGAGCGATACGCCGATGCGTGTGGGCAAAACTTAGTCGTTGGAGCACATGATCATTAAATGAATTCGCGAGGAGGCAGACGCGATGAAGGCGTCGAACTCCAACCAGTCGATCTCTCTTCATCCGAGGTTTACGCCAGTCAAATACTAGAATTGGGCATGCACCTGAATCATCCGGCAAAACAGCTGAGTTCAACGTCAAAACGGTCAACTCAAAAACATTTGAATGTGTTTTTTCTCGCATGTGACAACAACTGTAACACACTGGGACACGAGTTGAGCTCTATTCGAGAAGACATTGTTTGTCTTCAGCTGGCGTTAGGATTTCATCGCGTGTCAGCCCCGTCCGTCGTGACCTCTACACAGGTCTCCGAGGTTGTCCCGACCTGACCGGCAGCGTTTTTTATGTTGACCGACGAAAATGTTGTCTCTGTGTCGTAATCGAATAGCTCAACCGAACCGAGAGTTTATAATTATGCCCTTCTCAGATTCTCAGAGCATGAGGGAGGGGTCTCACCGTCTAATGTGCAATAATAGATCGACATCGGCACGAAGTTGGTGCCGCGTCACATCGCGTCAGCTTTCTCGATGCACGCGCAGCAGGCAGTAAATATGGCCGTTTTTCGCCCCACATGGGCCAGATGCTTGATCAGACTTTCCAATGCCGCCCCGGCGTTAGCGGCCTCTCCACTCACAGTTTAGTAATCAATATCGTTCCCATCGCTTTCGAGCCGTTTCGAATTAGCAATGACACCAACAAACGGGCGACAACGGGACCAGCGCCCGCCCAAGTTCCGACGAGTCGCGTCGAGAACATTTTCTGCCGTCGCCCGCATCTTTCTCGGAAATCGTTCACCACCGAAGTTACCGAAGTGAGCACGCAGTTCTAGCAACAACGACGAAGTTCGCCGATGACACGGGTGGGGGTCGCTCACAGTGGAGGCATCGCTCGACAGAAAACTCAACTGTTGTGCATAGACGAACTAGACGACGAACTAGACGACGAACTAGACGACGAACTAGACGACGAACTAGACGACGAACTAGACGGATAGCCAGCCAACAGGGCAACAAATTGTTCGACAGCGATCACTGTAGTAATTAATGATTTGGACAGGCTACAACCTCGTGGCGCACGGTTGTTATCGAAAATCGATCGATGTGCCGATGAAGATGTTTTTTTTTTTTTATTTTACTAGAGTATGCGGCCATATTTTACGGTGAGCGAATCGTTCTGATGTCTCAGCTGGAATAACTCGCAAGGTTACGTGAATACTCGCAAGGAAAAGCAGCTCAAGGTGATCAAAAAAAGATCAACGTAAATCTATCGGAACGAAAACGTGTCCAAATAAGGTCCAATAAACCTTGGCCAATTCTATCTCTTGACGAATCGTACACAAATGATTTGAACAGAACGATTCACAACTGAACGGTGTTAGAAAATCGAATTTCGTCGTCCTTCTGTCGGCGTCAATGGGGCGACGATGTTGGACTATTTTGGATGTTGGACTGTTTTGGATGTTGGACTGATTTGTTCAGTGTGCACAGCGGAATTCGAGACGTCATTAGGCGAATAACAACTACATGTCGATGACATTACGAAGTGCTGCCATGAGAAAGAACCTCCGTTCTGTCGCTGTAGGACCTCGCATAGCAGAACTTCGCATTTTGACACCGACGCTTCAAATGTCGAAAGTCATTATTAGCAACTAACAATTCCGAAAAGTCGAGCATAATTGCCAGCGAATGAACATAATTGTCTCGACTGGTCATATTCATACAGAGCTCGTAGTTAGTGACCAAGCAAAGCGACATCAAGTGTTACACGTTCAAGCACAGAATGAAATGTCTGTGCTTGTTTGATTGACTTTGAACGTTAGACGAGCCCACCATCAAGTCGGACCAAGCGGCCTTACTTAGCTAGCAGAGATTCGTTGGCAACAAAATCTACAAGACTACATGCGCCCGTAAAAAAAAAACCGAATTCGCCATCTGGTTAATTTCACGCTAACCACCTACGCATGCCATTTCGATGCCAGTCCAATAAATCAACTTTTCTTGCATTATAGCTCGCACAGAAGTGACAACGACTCAGGCCACACGACTGGTAAAAATCTAATCCCCGTCTATCTCTGTCTCTCTCACAACGGCTGTCGCCCACTGGGGCATCGAGCGAACGCCGAGATCGATCGATCGATGGATTGATAAATGGATGGATGGATGACAAATCTGGAAGCTCAATAAAGCGCTGCTGCGTGTCTATTTGACGGGTGATTGGCTGCGCGCGCGACAGGAGGAGACGCTTCACTCCTCGCTAATTCGGACGCCGATTCCTGATTGACATTCGTTGATAACGACACTCATAGGAGAGAAATCAACGTTTATTGCGCTTGTGTTGATCTGCATAGAGACAACTGCTTGATGATGATAACATGAGAGAGGTAATGGCACATATCTGAGATTGTGGTAATGCAGTCGTGACGCCTTTTAGGTACCAAACGTTCAGGTAAGCTCTGTTGGCTCAGTTGTTGACAGAACTGCGCGGCGGCTCTATGCTCGTACAATTTGTTTATTGATCAAACAAAAGGGGTCACTTCAAAAAAAACAGCTGCCTAACGACCTACGTGTTATTTCTACCAACTACTTCAGGTAGAGGCTGTTGTCGCAACCAAAATCGAACTCAGTCTGGCAAACGTTAATGTGCATCTACTAGTACATTTTTGATACGTTTGTGAAACTATGCCTTGCATATGAGACTGTGTACAAGTTCCCTATACACAAGAACTCCGTTTAGTTGAAATTCTATGGAACTTTTAATATAGCTTTATAGTATATATTGTGATTTTCTCTCACACAACCTTAGCATTTGATGAATAGCGACACTTCGTATATTGCGTAGACGTTCAAAATGATATAATTGCGAAATTTCATCGTGTGTTGGTCAGGGATTGGCCGATTTCAAAGGCGAGAGTAAACTCGGAATAAGTTATACTTCTGTTTTTGTAAAAGCCGACCATGAGCCAGCGTTTAGCCTTTGTGGTAGTGTTTTCGCATTTTCACGTAAGACAAATGCGACAAAATGTGCAATGGAAGAAATTGAACCTGTAAGGCGCACGCAAATAAACAAGTTAGACTACATTATTTTGACATTTCCGTTGATAGGACAGACTTATGTGATAGGTCTTCATTCCAGTCCTTCGTTTAGTCTGTATCGTCCAAGAAAACATAAAAAAAATGCAGAAGTTCTAGCGCTCTAAAAGTGATTTCGATCTAAGTGGGAGATTCGATGGTGTTTGACGGTGGATGGGGTGGATGTGGGAGGTATTCTGTTCTATATAACTCGAACTCAGCGAGCCCCTTCGCTGATTTGAAGAACGGATTTATTCACTTCTGATCATCTGCCGTTTAATACCCCACAATTATTACGTGTCAGTAGTCTCCGTGTCAGATCCTCGTTCCTAAACGCCGGTCTTTAGTTCTGCATATCGGAGGAGCTTGGAGAATAACGGCGTTTCGGCTTTTCTATTGAAGACACACCACACCTCAGCCACTAGGTGACTCAAACAGAATATAACCGTGTGCCCTTCCGTTAAAATAACATCCGCACCTTCAACACACACACACACGTAGATATAAACACATAGATCCTCGGCGTTCTATTAACAACCAGTTGAACCAATCGGCCATATAACAGAGGTACGCAGGTTGTGAAGAATGAACATTAATTTTTACCTACGATTCGACAATTGACGAACCATCCTTTGTAACAGATGTCAATCAGACATCTGCTTCGTAGTGGCGCCGGGTCGAGGTTGCACACTCACCGAAGGAAGGAAGGAAGGAAGTCTAAAAAGTAGCTGCATCACGAGCTAGCGTACGAGCGCCTCGTGTTTCGGCAGCGGTAAGAGGTAACGCGGCAGTCGCATAGAGGAGCTACCGCTCCTGCTGTTGCTCTGGTGGGAGTAACGGGACGCATTCAACTCGTCGCTTTGACTCAATGGAAAGGGTGTTGGTGAAAACTGTTCGGGTGGGTGCACGACTAGGAGCTCGTCAAGGGAACGAATGAAATCTGCTACGGCTAAGTGAAACGGTTGATCCTGCCGCCAGCCACGTAACTGTCAAATCAATAAACGGAACAGCCCCACAATCGAGGAGAACGCGTGGTGGACACCGCGGCTGTGTGTCTAGTTCATACGGAATGATGCCTGTCTGCGTATGGCCATCGACTATAGTAAATAATAGGTAGTAGGCTCCCTTTTCCTCTACGATCGTGCCTGATGGACAGGCCATATCGACAGCGACCGCCAAAGTAAAAAAGTGAAAGGGCACCCTCATTCGGAAATTCCAGGTAGCACAACAACAACAACAACAGCAGCGGCAACGGCAACAACAATACTGAGAAACAAGGCTCACGCCATTCTTGACAGCTTGTCAATTCAGCTGGCTTCCCAGAGTTTGACACTTAATTGCCATTAATGGGTTTCATTATGTCCCTTTACACAGCGTTTCCTTAGCAGTAGCGGCTACGTCTGAACGAATGCTAAATGTCATACTACTGAACTAAACATATTTCGTCTTTTCCGTCGTAAAAAAAAAAAAATGCTAAAAGTCGGTTGGACAAGTTCGGCTTTTGTAGCTCATGCCTACATAAGCCGGGTTTAACTGACCAATCGATTTGTATATTGCTTATGCTTCTTGTTTTCCTAGTTCTGGTAAGCCAAAAATGAACTAAATTTCAGATTGTGTTCTAACTTATACAAAGCTCGACTTACGTCTACCGAGTAGAATTTCGGATCGACGAAGTTGAGCTCATGAAGTTCTATCGGACTTCGACAACTGGGGAGTGCTGTACGTCTGTCATTCTTCGAACAATTATAAATTTCGGATTGTAGCTGCCACAGTGGCTGCCGCGAGCTTCTCTAACGTTTCTTCTGCTTCTGTCGGTTGGACGTGCGTCTTCGACGGTGTTCGGCCGATTGTCGCAAAGGAACGCCCTGGCCTCACCAAAGGCACCGTCCTCCAGGTGACCTATGGCGACCTTCGGACTAAAGGCCCCCTGTGCTCTACCCTAGACGAATCAGTCTGACGTCCTATGTTAGCCTGACCCGACGGTTTGGCCGTCGGCTATTTGTAACGTCCACCTTGTGAAGTCTGGCAACAGCGTCGTAACGTCATGGGGACGCAGCCTGATCAGCCCGAGCTAGCGTCCAAAGAGCCTTGTCTTAAAGTTAATCGAATGTCGCGAATTGGGCCTGTTTGCTTGTGTGTGTTATAGAGCCGCCCTCAAACGATTACGTATTCTGTGTCCAAAATCGATGCAAGATGGTGCCGTGTCGGTGTTTGTGTCCCATGGCTCTATGGAGCATGGCACATCAACAGAGGCCAATCGCTTGAAAATGAGCTAATCGACGAAAACATGAAACGTTTGCAACCTGATATTAGCCGTGGGCGGTGTTCGACCCCGGGGCCAAGCACCAGGCACATGGTAGCCATAACGGTGCCTGTGTACGTACAAGCCTGGGTTCTAGAATTAATTCAGAACGAATTTTGAACGTTTCGCGTTACCTATCATGATTTAGCTTTGCGTCGGATCAAATCAACTATTTCTTCATCGTAACATAGAACTCACACGCGAAACTAGAACTTTTTAGCAAACGAAGTCGCTCTTATTTTTGAATTCGTACTCTTCATGAGCTCGATGCATGTCGATATTTTGGGGATTTTTTTTCACCGTAAAAATTATCTGATTTGGCACTTTTGTATGTTAACCGCCTGCAAGATCTTTTACAACATTTTTTTGCTTGTTTCATTGAGTCGGAAGCGTGGTCCCAAACATAAAAAAAAACCTTCAGTAGATTTTCCACCAACTCGGACATCGCTATTTGTCTTCCAAAACCTTTACGGTGATAAAATGTGATTTACTGAAACGGTTCTAGTTGACCACGTGAATAACAGCGGCCCGAGTTAGCTCATCACGCATTAACAGCCCGTCAGGATATTTATTGCACTCTGTCTCATAAAAGAACATTGCCTGAATTCTGAGATTCATGCAGCGAGTAGTTGGTCTGTAACAGAACTTCCCACTACTTGTTAATCTATTCCCCAAAAAAAAAAAAGTTTTTTTCCTCTCTTAAACGTAGAATTTTCCATCTGTGGTACGCCTTTGACCCATAATTGAATTAGCTATTAACTGTTATTTTCGTTTATTGCACCATTCAGATGCAACGAATTATGTATGCACGAAACAGAAATCGACATATATTATTGCTTATATTGTATATATTGCTCAAAAGTTGCATGAACTCGTCAATATTCAATCTTATTTTCAATAAATTTCACGAATTCCTCGCATGCCTCAGTTACCATCATCTAACGGCTTGGAGCCGTGCATTGCTACTACTACTGCTGCTACTACTTCTACTATTATCAAATCAGCAGGGCAGAAATCAACGAGAGGGTAATAAAGGTCGGTGGGATGAGACACTGAAGACTACCGAAGGTAGAATTCGATCTTAGGAGCGAGTTGATTTCATTTTGTGGAATCTGTTACGACGACGAACGCGAGATTCGAATCTCTTCAAATTCCTCAACTGGCCAATGAGGCGGCGAAGTATTTGGTGCGTGTGTGTGTGTGTGTGTGTGTGTGTGTGTGATACGCGCAAATGGCATAAGTGCGTCATCGGACGTCGAAGTCGAATTTAAATGCGTGTAGACGCTCGTACAATGCTTAATAACGATCGTATTAATGACGGTAGTTTCGGATCTTCGTTAAACGGACGTTCATTTTGGCCGTCGGCTGCGTTTGCAGTGGTAGAGGAGCGCCTATCTCTAACGAGGTGGCTGCTTCGTCGATACGAAGACGTCTGTCGGACTTAGGCAAGCAGAATTTTTACTTTTCGACACGTTTATTTCGATATGTCATCACGACCAGCGGCTCGACAAGCTTTGCGAATTCCGCAGAATAGATGTACGTATATGTATATATCTCTTGTGTGTGTGTGTGTGTGTGTGTGTGTGTGTGTGTGTGTGTGCCGGCCTTTGACTATGTGAAACTGCCAGAGTGAAGAAACTAAGTGGCATATCCGTCGGTCGAGTGAGGTTGAGGTTGACGTCACGAAGGCATCCATCGTGAGGGCGTTGGATCGTCGGGAGATGTTCGCCAGGGACCAATCGAACCCGTAGAGCTCAGACGAGCAGGGAACAAGCACTTGAGTCATTTCGAGCACACGAACGTTGTTGAACCTCTATCGGACCACCGCTAGAATCCGCCAGCCAACCAAGACACTACTGGCAATGGCCACGGGGATCTGTCTGTTGTACCAGCCAGCGCGAAGAGGACGACGCCAGCCAGCATCGTCGTTGTTTGCGCTGCTGTCTCGAAGCGTCGCACAACAAAGACATCGCAGAAGCAGTTGTGGGACCCAAACGTTCAGTAAGTAGATGATTGCGTACGGGTAGCCAATGGTATGCCACCATGATGAAGGCCAGGTTACCTAGCTAATAGCTATGAGTGGCTCCGAGGTATTCCGACCGGCACGGCCATGCGCAAGAGGAATGCTACTTGGAACTCACGACAGCGCCAGTTCGATGGCGGTTACAAACGAATAGTCGAGCTACAACGAAGCTATATATGTCTACATCGAGATGGCAGCGCAGGGCAACGCCAACGCAGGGTAAACGCATACAACGACCACGAGAACCATCAGGAACCATTGGGACCAGCGATATAAAGCTGCTTAAATAAAGCGACCGTTTGTAGGTAGCGGTGACGTATATTCGCCGTGTGTGGTGAAAATGGTGGAGCAGCAGGGACAGATGAGGCTAGTAAATGCTTAATACATAATTAAAGGGTCTGCTGACACAAATAGTGACGTCGCTTCATCTACCAGTAAGCATTTCGAATGTCAAGCGCAAATCAAGCTAAAAGCGCGGTAGCTTGTTTCACTCTTTGAATGTGTAACCCTTTCATCTTATATATTACCGGGTAAATGCAATTTATACGCTAAACGACTACACTATTTCAAGTAGAATTACATAGTGACTAACAGAATTTCGCAAAAAAAAAAAATCAGAAAAAAAATACAGCGAATAGGAAATCTCCGATTCGTTGTTTCGTCGATTGGTCCGATCCACCCTTCGGTGAGTGGCTATTTCCTTTCGGCCATAGGAATAGTTGTCCACAATCACCCATCCCGCTGTGTTCACCACCCGTAAAGGCTCTCTACCCGTACAAGCACCATTACGCCCGTGAGCTTTTCGCGAACGTTCACTTGATGTAATGCTATAGCGTAGCTGCGCGTACTCGTTTACGTATAGCGGTCTGTTTGACCACCCCCCTCTTTCTCTTACATACACGTCTTTCTCACTGTGTATGCCGTGTGTCTCGGTAGGATTTTGTATGGTGTAGGAAAATATGTTGTACATTCCTTTATCCACCCCCTCAGGTCACGATTCGGCCGTGTTACCATCTCAGAAGAGGCTCATGGCCCGGCTGAATCGCCGGTGCTCATCGCCCGATCATCCGGGAGCGCCATCACCGTCATCATCATCATCATGCTCACCATCGTTATCAAGCCGGTGGTCGCGCGCGGCACTCCGCCGTTTGTGGAGTCAATTGTGCACAGCCAATCCATTCTCTATTACGGTCCGGATCAGCGTTGTTTCTATGCGGTCCCGAACAAGATTCATACGAAGATGTTGTCTTGAGACTATCGAAAAGGCGGCCATGTGAACGACGGCCATGTGCTTCGCGTGCTTAGCGTGAAGGGGGCTGATGTACGAAGGTATCGAGAGATGCATATGTATCTCTCTAGCAGCATTAGCTATTTGCGCTACACAAATATGCCGAGCAGTGAATGCAGCATAATATGCAATACGAAGAAAAGAGGTGTTGTAATTCGCCTGTTGAGAGAACGCACTTCGATATTTCATTAAATAAACGTGCGTCTGCTGGCAGGCTTTGTTATTATGTTTGTGCCGTTAATGTTGTAAGAGATTGACGGAATTCTATAACCGATAAACTAGCCGCGGCGATAAGAATAGATGATCCAAAAAAAAAAAAAGCAACAATATAATGAAAACTTACCGACGCTTCATATTGCTTCACGAAGATGGACAAATATCCGATTCACTGCTGAATACACTATATATACATATAAGAAAGTGTCGAATAAATAGCAAATGCAGTGCATCTCTATAGCCTGCCCCCGTAAAGCCACACGGATGGTTTGAACCGAAACGTTCTACGCTTAAATTTCGATACTTTTTTTTACTGTGTATGTGAATCGTCATAACCGCCAGCCCTGATGGAAGTGCTCAGCAGTTTTGCAGCTGGAGGAGGGAAACGTTAAAAACGGTTGACAGCACCTAATTTATCTGACATTAACCTCATTTCACATCGAAGTTACGTCAGCTTTACTTTGTACTCAACCAGTTTGTGGCGCCTCGAGCTGATATCCCTGTTCGTATGGTGCTTACATCTTCACATAATGGCTTTTTAAATCCTTATCTAGTCAGTGACTTGAGAACGCTTCGTGTCATCGTGTGTAAAAAATTCAACACGAAAAAGTTGGCTCGAAATAGCCGAGGGCCTGTAGTCTGGTATTGTTCAAATATTCAGACACTGAAATCGTCATCAGGCGATAAAAAGGAGGCGAATATGATAGATTCTCACAAAGCGGCTAGAAATAGCTAAATATCCAGTAGACAGTTGGCGTACATGTGGCCGTACATGTTATGTGTGATGTTCTCGAGACAAACCTAGTTTTGATACTTCTTGATAACAAACACACAAATGCTAATGTAGAGACGCCACAATGACATCACTTAGGAGATGTAGCGCACTTCTGACCGACTAAAGTTCCACCAATGGGTAAACAAACCGTCGAATGAGATGGCCGTCGAGCAGAAGCACCAGAGCAGAAGTTCTTCTCATCCGATATGAATTCCAGCCCGACAAGTCGTTCGCATCATGGCCTCCCCCACCAACAGCGAAAGGTCTACTGTAGAGAGTTAAAGGCGATTGAAGTCTTTCCCGGTCTATCACTCAACTCACGCAACAGTCACTAGTAGAACGATTATATCAAATACAAATATCTATATTTTATTTTTTAAGGCTGACCATCAGCCAACGTCCACGCGGTAGCAGTTTTTGCATGACTTCTTCGTAAGACGGACCACCCCATATAAATGTGCACCGACGGGGATCGAACCAGTGCACCTCGTACGTGTCTCCTCCTCCAGTCGCCTCAAGGCGCATACGAATGCACCCCACCGAGCCACCGAGCTCGACCAAATATCTATCGGCAATTAACAGCCGTGTTTACTGCTACTCATCCAGATCGAGATTTTGCGTAATAACAGCAATTACACCCTCCTACCTATGCTGGTGTGGGAGTGCCGCGTATTCGAAGCGCGGATTCTAATGATCCGATAAATATTTGAGTCGGTATTTTCTTTGCAACAGAAAAACAATTGCTATAGTAAATTAATTGCTATACTTATACGACTAATAGGCGCGTGCCATTGGCGATGGATGATACACAGTATTTTTAGTGCTCCATACCATTTTTATAGTGCACAATGGAAACTTTATGAATACTCTGTTTTTTTTTTTGCTAATTTTTTTTTTTTTTTTCGCTAATCTTATTGCTTCTTGCGCGCTTGTGACTACGGATAGATTGGGTAGGCGTATTTTGGTTTGAAAATTTGACAAAATCTGGTGCATATTTCTCGAATGAAAGTAGAAAGAAAAAATTTAGGGGCATAATCGCTATTGTTCGAGACAGCTGACGTTAGAGTTTAGCATGAATTGACCTTGATAAAGCTATTTATCAAACAGTTTTCTGTCGCTGGTGGTTACAGCTCTTTGAAGACGAAGAGGATATCAGCGCAAAACGTTTGTGAGCGCAAAGTAATTTGTGGCGCTTATTGTTAAACATATTGACCAACGGGGTTATAAACTTGGATGGAGAGATATTTGGTATTGAAGAGTAAATGTGTTACCTTGTCCAATCGCTAAAAGGCGGCATTTTGAAAAGGAAACGTCTGCTCACCTCTTAGTTTTGCTTACATACCCCAAGTGTATACCCAAAGAGAATGGCCCTGGTTGCGTATTGGTGGAGGAAGGACCCTACCAGGTACTTTTTTCTCTACAAGATACTGAAAATGAATTTGAAAAAGTGCTGTCTTTTTTCTGGAAAAGAGACTGGAATGCATCACGTAACTATTGTTCTGCACGTCTGAATCTGCAATTAAGGAGAAAGCATCATGACTTGAGTGTGCGTCCTCTGAACTTTGAGAGTTGCCCTTTTGATTCAACTAACAGGGCCGTACAGTGATCCATGATTGCTTCTCACAGCGAATTTATACAACTGTAGCCCATAAATGCTAAAAGGCGGACTGAATTTCAAGCGCGCTATACCATCCAAGTGACCTGAAGAAAAGTCTAGAATAAATCAGACGGACGGGTAATTTTCCAGCTGTCGTCACCAGATTCACTCAGGTTCATGATGGTTTATCTATCTATCTATTTACTGATTCGAAGCTTTTATGAAAAACCATATAAATAGCCGTTGTGATAGCTGTCACTTGACTGTGTGACTTCGGACGCTACAGATACCAGTGTGTATGTGTGCAGTAACGTTACCAGCTCTATTTAATTAATAGTCGACCTTATATGTTCCTAAGGCTCACTAAAATAGGCCAAACGTTTTACTTAACGAGCTGCAAATCGTTCACAATAGAAACTGTTATCGTGAGAGCGTCTCAATCACTCCCATGGTTAGTAATGTTAAAGTTAGTTATCTCAACTAACATTGGCACGTTTTTTGGTTTGTAAATCTTCCAAGTTATCTTTCGGGTGAAACCGACCCAGTTTCTGCCGTCTTAAAATTGCCGAAGACTGTGGCAGTTCTTGTTTTCTTGTAAACTCAGTAGATTCGATTCAGTCTTACTTTCCTCACTGACTCACTGGTAAAATATACTTGAAACTTATATTCTTGAACTCCAGGTCTTGAAATCCAAGAAAACTGGAGAATAAACTAAACATTTCAGTATAATAGATTAAATTTACTTACATATACTACACACCTGTATTCATATTCGTACACGATAAGGAGATAAATCAAGATTATAACTGGATATGCAATTTTTTGCACCAACGAGAGTGGAGGCACAATCATGACCGACATACCATAAGAACAGCATATTCGCTACACTAACGTATCCCGATTGTGTTCGTACATGATATACACGCTTATATGAATGTATATATCGGTTTCTATACACCGTTAGTGTTCGATGGTTTTCTAAAATCGGTGAATGCATCGCAGGATGCACTCGCTAACACCAGATCAAGCAGGCAACCATCAAATGAAAGCTTTTCAACGGCGAAACGTAGGAATGTTTCGGCTGCCGGTTACTCCAGTGTTGAAAAATGATAACATCATTAACCATAACTTGTTATAAAACATAATCTAGGTAACAACAGATGTAAACTGTCATCCAGGATCACTGGTTGCACAACAAAGACGGAAAACAGTATCTAAAAATAGCAATCACATAAAACGTATATCTATACAAAATGTATATATATCTGGTCATGCCAAAACGAACTGTCTGAGTGACCCAGCTCTTGTTGACCTAGCTGATGTTGATGTGGTAGTCAAACAGAACTGTAGCCCGTCTTAGCGAAACGATGCAATGTTGGTTGGGTCAGCTCGTCGTGGCTTCACTACGTCACGTATGCAGACGAAGCCCGAACGCTGTCTTCGCTGGGTGAAGTGCCAGTAGCTTGACTGCTTCTGCTGTTGCTCGACCAGCTACACAGAGATCACCGCAGAGTGGCCGTGAACCTCGTGCGTAGGCGGAGAAGGGGTCACCTGGTAGCTAACATAACGCCGCCAGAGCGACGGGTCAATACCATACATACGCACGTAGATAGACAGATAGATACAGCTATCCGAACTGAACTGCACGGAAAACAGCGGATCAGTCAGCGCCACCGTCAGAATAACCAGAACAACGAAGTTTGCTGTTTGTATGGTCAGGTCTACGCAGTGCGAAGCACTCGCAGTTGGAATAGAAGTAGCTTTGCTAACGCTCCGCACTCTGTCTGAATGGCATAGAAAAAATGCAAACGAAACTACAT
The DNA here is from genome assembly GCA_002081605.1 of Tropilaelaps mercedesae. Classification (NCBI taxonomy): domain Eukaryota; kingdom Metazoa; phylum Arthropoda; class Arachnida; order Mesostigmata; family Laelapidae; genus Tropilaelaps; species Tropilaelaps mercedesae. The sequence continues at coordinate 17,141 of MNPL01010705.1, forward strand.
GGGCAAACTTTCGTATACAAATGTTCGTCGGTTGGATCGGTTACAATGCGCGCGTATATCCGCACAACGGAGTTATGCGATCTTCTAAAACATGAGATGAGTTCACATCCAAAGCTAGGACCGTACTCAAATGGATTGTCCATGTTGCCGCTAAATGCTTCTCTTCGTCAAGGATTTAGAAATATCACAAAAAACAGCGTCCGTCGATTTAAGGAAACTGGTACAATTATTTAATGAATAAATGTCTATCCTCGAATCCTTACATCGTATTTTGCTGTAATTCCCAACAGGCTGTATGTAGGCTAAATGGACAGGCACACCTGCCGCGAGCTAGCCAGGCCGAGTTTGGTTCAAGGTACTGCTCAGAATACCTTTAGTCCACTTGATCACGGTATGCAGATTCACCTCACAATGTCTCATCTAACTAATTGTAGGTTACCAGTCATCGCGAACTTCGTTGACCTACAGCCTGGCAAGGTATGCTGCAGACCGAATGGAGACGCAACTTTCCCAATAAGATATTCAGACGCACTTTATCAACCGAGAAGTCGAATACAGGAGCGATATGTCTCCGTGACTATGTGGCCGTAATGGTGGAGCTTTCGTTGGCCTATGCAGAACGCCCAGACATCAGGACACTGGTGAGAAGGACGCAGTAGAGAATGATCAGGAAACAAGTGAAACAAGTTCCCTGACTAAAACTTTGAACAGCATACGTACATTTGAGGTAGCTTTCTGCCGATGATATGGTGCCTTCCGTGAAGTGATTCCACTGCACGAAGAAGTGGGGAAGAGTCTAATTGTAGCTTACACGTGGCGTATAGAGATAGGAATGACATTAAGCGATGAGTTGCCATAATGGTAGCATCTGTAACGCATGCGCTTTTTTCACTCAGTGCTCAAATTACTATGGAACACTGCGAATATCTGTGAGTTTTCGGGGTTGGTAGCGAGAAAATTCTCTAGTACACATTTTGTACGCATATAACTAACTGTATGTAACATTGTTTACTATATGCGAAATTATCATGTGCGCGTCATTTTCTAAGGTTTATACTTAATGCTGAACGCGCTTCGCTATGGTATTTTTGCGCACATTGTGGATAGATAGATGTATTGAACAAAGCTCACCACTAATCTAAAATACATACCGCCAGTTGTTGCATATATGACTAACGGTTCTCGTATATCTGCCAACCTTTCTGTTCTAACATTATCGTGAATATCGAAATGCTACGCAGCGGTATCAATACTTGCCAAGTAGTAGACGGCTTCGTCATCTAGGGGAGGTTTCCTGCGAAATGCACCACTTTGTTATGTATAAGGCATCATCAACATTTTTTTCGACATTGGTACTTAATCTCGATGAGCTGGCTAGCAGCGCCCAATACGAAACAAAATAACAGCCGGTGAACGAGTTGTAAAAACCCTGACATGGCATGACAGCGTTTGTATATCTGCGAATATCATGTATTCTTCGTGTTTTGCCATACCGACCGTCAATCGAATTGTTCCGTCAAATTATCATCTACCTTGGCAAAGTTATCTGGCCATCGAAGAGTGATTGTAGCACGGTGAGGTACTATCAATGTGTATTCGAGGAATGCTACACATAGACAAGACGGGGACACCTCTCTAAAGAATTGAAAGAATTTTCATTCAAGATCCTTTCTTGATTTGATTTTTTTTTTTTTTGCTGCATCGTGACGCGCTCAAGACAGGCAATGCAGTTCCTTTGTTCGCTGGCACCGCGAGTGGCGCTATTCGATTTGAAGTGTAAATAAAACAGATTTAAGAGGAAGGTTTGCAAGAATGACAACGTCATTGGTCTGGAGTAAATCAAATAAGAGTGTTTGACTGGCTTGTACCAGCCAATCATTGGCTCGCTCCGTTTTTCGGGAGATTTCAAGGCCAATTTTCAAAATGATTCGTTCTCGTAGCGTTAACCAACGAATGCGCTTCAGTTTGTATCTCACTGTAGACACCATACGTCGCAATTACTGTGTTTATTTTGCCCTGTCTATATTTTTGCACAAAGTTGACACGTTTGTACTAGCGCAGACCTACGTGTTCTCTTAGCTGCTATTGTTTGTAGCATAATGATGTTAGAAAAAATTGCTAAGAACGTTAGCAGCTATTTTCTGTACTTAGTAATTATCTGCGACGTAATAAGTGTGTGTATGATAGAGTATAGTCTCATGCGAACGATCGCTTGAGTTAACAATCGTCGCAACAAAAGTATGGTAGATTTCCAGCTCTCATCCTCGTTTGTTTGCCGTCGCCTTTAAAGGCGAGAACATCACTCGTCAATACTGTGATGCCTAAGCCCTATGTTATTGTAAAAAAAAAAAAGGTTCTCTGTATAGCTTCAAGGACGACCGCAGTTCGACACTGACGTGTTCCCCGCGTTTCGTAGCTGATCTGGGGGATGCAAACTCAGGAACTTCGATTCATAGAGCCGCTATCAGCCGATTCCATACACGCATCCAGCGTGTACATGTTTAAATGTTGGCTAGCGAGAATTTTCCTCTATAGATTGAGTGTCCGCTCAGCAACTTTGAGATCAATATTTATTAATGTTCAGGAACAACAGGACGTGAATGAGGCATTCGATTGTTGTGGCGTACTTTAAACGTGTAAAGCGCCTCCATCTTAACTCGTGTGAAAAAAGAGCTAAAGTGTCGATTCGTATTGTATTTGTTCAAGGTCAACCTTACGTGGCGTTTCCGTCATGTATTCGTGGGCTTTACGTTTGCCTAGCGGTAGAACGCTCTGTTAGGTGTTGAGTGATTTTCAACGCCAAAATCACTCAACAGCAATTGAACAACGTCTGCCAGAGCCAAAAAAGCCAGAACAGGCACGTAGTATAGGCTTTACTAAACCTCGCGGTAAACCTCTTCTCATGGACTGTCGTCGACTTCTCGTTTCAATGGCGAAAAAGCCGCCACCGCCGCCGGCCGTAGACGGATGGGGTGCGGTCGTTAGTGTCGTTCTTCAATCAGAGTTCTCCCCTTCTTCGTTGCTTTACTGTTTCTTTACTTATTCATATACTCCCTCGCTTCGCGTTCACACAAACTCCTCAGAGCCCCATGTCTTCGGCAAGGCAATGTTACTGCGATTTCAATTCAGCGACTTCAAGCGGTTAGTCGTCGTGGTCGTCACTCGTGGCGGCTTTTGTGGTGGCCGATGTTTCTACTGCTGCTGCTGCTGGTGCTGCTCTGACGGTTGGTGTTCGGTCGCTGAACCAGGATCTGTTCCTCGAGCTCATTGAAATGTTGGCGATTGTGTTCGCGTCGCCGACGACAACGGCGCAAAACGATCAATGAAGTTCTTGAATTGTCGCTCGTCGATAGAGAAGGAACCTCGTAGAGTATTATGCCTCTATGATGCGTGGATGAGCGTATACCTACGTAAGACACGGATGTGGGCCTTGCCGCCGGTCCTTTGGATTGGCAATTTTTTCAGTGCATGACAGCAGCTACCACTGACAAGCTACCACTCTAAACAATGTGTTTTTCAATCAGATATATAGATTATAAAATATCAGGAATGCAATTGTTATGTTAGCCGTATTGTACTCGAAGCCGTGTCACCATATGCGTGCGCCAGTGTGCTTGGTAGGTTCCTCCTTCTACTGCAGAAACAGGAATTCAAATCGTTAGGCAACTACACAAAGTCATCGTAAAGCTTCTGTTGCCAGCTTTGGTAAAAGCTCTTAACGTTCTGTTGATCAGAAGGCAGTTACACATAAACAACATTAAGCCAAAAGCTTGACAATATTTTAATACACAGACATTTTTGCTTGAATTCTTCGGCGACAGAAGGAAATCTTGACAGAACGAGGAAAACTTACGTATGTGTTACTTCAAGCTGTCGCACTCCGCTTGCGATTAGGCATAAATGCAAGTTTTTTGTTGTTAGGGGTGAGGAAGTTCTACAAAGTGATTATTCGCCTGCGTTTTCGAATAACAAGCAACTCTAATCAAGTTCTCGTCTGCTCAATACTTAAATACTCGTTGATCACAATCGTCTCATCGGCCAAGGTAATGGTGGATTTAACTAACCTCGCCGTAACCCAATCAATGCTACTTCAGTTACGAGGCAATTATCTAATTTCGATTGGTAGAATTTCGGTCGAACGGCAACAGGTCCAACTAGCAAATATCAATTATCGAAGAAGTGATTCCCTCTCCCGTTAATTCATTTAAAGGAAAAAAGCTCACAAACGCCAAAAGCAATAACAGAGAGCAGGCGCCAATTGACTACTGGCTACTGGAGTTAACAGAATCATGAACTAACTACATCCAGAATTTTGAACTTGCTCGTGGTGCTGTGACCTTCTTAATCGATTCGTCGACGGGCCGGTTTCGCTTTGACTCCGTTGTTTGTAGCTCAGTTAATACGCGCAAGTTGTTCATGCTTTCAAGTGATTCGGCTGCTGGCTGGCCCGCCCTCGGCTGAACGCTGTGTTCGTTACGCTTCGTCCAGGTGGACAGTAGCTACGTGGAACAGGACATGTACTAAAAATAAGATTCCAGCAAATGCACAATAGAGACGAGAAATACATTAAAAAAGAATATACGCCTTCTTAAACGTGTTGTACTCAAAATGTCACACAAAGATTATCTCGTAGATTGTACGCACGCATTCCCGTATCCCAGTAACTGTTACATTGTTTTGTATACTCTATGCACTCAATGCCTTTGCTCTGTCTATGGATGAGTGCACCCTTACTTAAGATAATCACCTTCATAGATGTACGCCACAAAATCCTTCAAACACAAGCAATTCAGGTTGAATCGAGTTTATAATATTAGATGCTAAATAATCAATCAAAATGTTAGAACTTCGATAAATGGAAAATCGCTTTCGTTTCGTTTTCTCGCATTCAATTCCGATCTAAGACCAATCATGTAACATTCTACGTACATTAACCTGTCAATACAAAGCTAGTTACAAATAGACTCTCCAAAGCACATAAAAACACGGACGCGTGCGCGAACTAACAAAATGAGCTTTCCGAGACATCATGGGAACCTGTTGAACGTCTCTTTATGGACTGTTTCACGGAAGCTGTTCTAGCGCTCAGGTGGTCTGCATCACCCCTGAGGTGGCCACGCAGCTGCTGCTGCTGCTGCCAGACGAATGCGATCACAATTGCGACAAACTCTCAATACAGGCACTAGGTATCCGCATACATACATACATACATACACACACACACACTTGCCAGACACACCATACAATACAGGTCGAGTAGACAGAAGATGAAGAGATAGACTTCTCACACTCTATACTACACAAACGCTCACTGTAAATGTCGTATAAACAAACATACACAAGTTGCTCAGTTATTGGAAGATCTGCGCCAGAGCACAACGTGGGGTCCACAAGAATCGGCAGAGACTGTTAGTCCACAATGAAGACACAAAATGCACCTTCAATGAGGTTACCACCTATTCTATTAAGCTAGTTCACGACACTGTTCTTGGTAACATCTACAGATTGCAGCCACCGCGAAAACATGTCGCCAACGGTCAACAATGCATGCTGAGGCTGCTGCTACCTGAATTGTTGACGAGAAAAAAGATAAGTTTTTACAGGAAATTAATTCCGGGGCCTAGTTTATATGAATTTGGCGTATAAGGCGAGAGAGATTCGTTACAGGACGTTATCTGCCGCGTAACGGTCAGCCGTTTAAAAAAATTCAAAAAGCGTGTTTGATGCAAATTCTTACAGACTCAAATACTCGTAGGCAGAACGGTTTTTTGTAAAATATCCACTCACAGTAAAACCATATCCGCACTAGCTACTTTCTGTTTTCAGTTCACGTCCAACGTTAACTGCGGCGGATAAAATCGGAAACACAGTAACACAGCGTCGACGGACACGTATATACTAATGGGGCAAAATTTTGAACTCGCCGTACAAACGCAAAAGCTCTTGACATCGAGAGGTGACGCGAAGATCGCTTGGAATATGGCTGTGCCCATTCATGCACAGTAAGCAGATATGTGGATGACGAACTTGAACGTGTTCTGTTCGTATTTTGTCACTTTCCGATACGATATATAGATGAGTGAACTTACATGAAGTGAAACAGCTTAGTAAACTATAGACTTGTTGGACGCATACTCAATTTCTGGCTGGGCTATGTCTTACAATCAAACGTACAGTCGAGTTAAAAAGCAACTGCTTGTTAATATTGCCAACTGCCTATTGGCTTGCGAAGGTCTACAGCACTTTATTGTATAATCGTATTTCAAAATCCGGTTAGCTTATTTTACTTGTCAATCTGGCATAAACCAGCTCCTGTAACGAATAAATACGGAAGGCTCGTGAGTGGCTTGTCTCTGTATTGAAGCGATCAAGCAGATCCAATAACCGATTTCAGTGTAGCACAATGAGTAAAAATAGATCGGGGGAGCCGTTTATGAGTGTGTTATTTGTTATGATTACCTGTTATGTTCCAGTGATTCCTAAACTTCGAGGTGGTCTACGACCTATGCTAGGTCGAAACAGGATTCGGTGGGGATATCGAATATCAGCGGCCAACCGACAGCTCTCTTCCTTCATTTTACAACCCCTGCAAAAGGTCAAAAAAAAAGACGGGAAAGTCGCACAGTCACACAGCCACATTCAACCGGACTACGCCGGAGTCGCACCGGTACAAAACATCAATATCATACCAAATCTCCAGATTGCCAGAATTTCTAAATTGACAGCTAACCACTAGTGTCTACGGCCTGATTGGCTAGCTTGGATCATTGTTTGCCTGCGTATCATAAATAAACACAGGCAGATCGACCCAGAACCCCTCTCCAGGCAGTGTCAGTATTTTGTTCGACCAAACGGCCGAATCTATACTGCGGCATAGGACAAGCATGAACCGATCAATTGTAGGCCAGTGTCCAAAAAACAACGCCTACATTTACACGCAGGGGTGTAAGCACCGACCTGCTACTTGATCATACGGAAATCCAATCAGGAACTTTTTTTTCAGGTTTGCGCAAGTGCAGAAACTGTTTTATAAGGCCTACGGAACGTGCTTCGCAGCTGGACAATGGCTAGGCATTCGTTTCGGGCGGCTCTGCAGAATGTAGAGATTTTCAAGGATCTCGAAACAGAAATCTGGGGGGTCCGGAATGTTGCGTTCTAAAAGGAAACCTTAGAACATGCCGTAGAAAAGAAATTTATTAACGCCTTCACGTCCAGCTAAGCCGATGCTCGCATCTGTATTACAAAAGACATGATTACAAGTTTATGACAGAACGATTTGTTACACTCGTACCTTACGTTAAGGAACAAAACGGTCACTATGTGTGTCATAATTTCAAACTAGGGCAGTTTATTCTGTCGGAAAGAATATGTAAAATCTATGAAATTTAGAATCCTTATATAGCGGGCTTAGTTCCAATACGTTATAAAAGATCAACTGAGTTAACGGCCTTGTGATCTTAGAGCGCCTTCGTTTTCGTCTTCAGCAATAGCATACTTCTGTTACAAGACAAACAGAAAACAGAAGTTTCAAAAATTATATCTGTAAAACCATTTCATATAACAGAATTAACGTTAAGCCTACCTGAGATTTTAGCCTAATAACAGATTACTTCGGCACGTACAATCAAGTGGTAAAGACCTCTTAGTAGTTGATCAGAAAAGGCAAGCAAATTGCAATAGTAAGTGCTCTGGCGAATTTCAAGTTCTGCCGGACAAATTAAGTGAAACAAGTTACTAGTCACTATTGTCGGTTATTATCAGAATAGTGACAACAAATGCGTTATTACTGATATACGCCTACCTGATGTTTCATTTTGTCCTGGTGTCGGCCGGACGATTCGATCAAGTTTTGGCCATTTTGACGTGAGATTAAGTCCTATATACGTATCAATCTATTTATGCATCAACACGCGTATATCCTGCTTCCACAGAATACTCATTAAATCGCTGGAATCCAGACTCTTCGTACAATAATTAACGTTAATTTGTTTATCTGCTTGATATCGTACTCACAGTCGACGTTTCATTGGGCGCGAGGTCTTTTTTTAGTCAAAACCTCTCAAGTGTTTCGGCAACCGGCAAGTACCCTAAATCAATTTTGCCCTGTAAGAGTTCAACCCGTTTGACCCTAGCGGATAGTCAAGTTTCGCTTAAAGATCCATTACCGGAATCCGCATACCGGAATGGAGCAGACTTATTCCGGGTGTTGTGCCGGAGAATTCGGAAGAACTTATTAAGAGCGTCTTGGTCGAAGAGCATTTGTGCGTAGGCAACACCGTCGCCTTTTATTGTTGTCCTATTATGACTATGCTACAGGACCCAAACAACAGAATGGAACGGCAACCCCTGGAATTGAAAACGTAGAAAAAGTTTGTGGAGGTCATTATACAATTATCAAATGGTCGAAATACGCCTAGTTTAGCGGGGAAGTAGCGTATACTTAGGGCTTTGTGGTTGGACATTTTCAACTACCTCTTAGAGAGAATCTGTGTCTGCTTTAAGCGGACCAAATTAGCAGCTAGAGAACGAGATTGTTCAGGTTGCTTCGCTTACAAAGGAAAGCACAGGGTTCAATTGAAATTAGCGCTTAGCTTCAAATTGAATCCAAATTGGTTCAGCTTAAGCGGAGTCAGTCTGTGACGACCGTTTTGGAAGCGCACAATAGCCGAGTGTTGATCAATAGAAGTCATATATATATATAACTTGAGTTGATAATGATTGATATATATATATATATATATATATATATATATATAAGTTGAGTTGGTAATGATTAAGACCCGATAAAAAGAAATGTGCAAAAAAGCGTTTGAAATCATGTTTACGTCTTACGTGTTTGCACTCTATACGTGCCGCGAGCGAATTTTGTCATGGAATCGAGCTTAGATCAGCGACTATTAAACATCGGCTTTGCTTATGTGTGTCAAATCTGTACATTTTTTAAAGCTGACCATCGGCCAAGATTTAACGTCCACGGTAGCAGTTTTTGCATTACATGTGTGTCAAATCTATACCTCCTTAACCCATCTCACAAGCGACGTCAGTTGCAAGTTGCAACGCCCGTCTGGTCGCCTGCTGCCAACGATTCTGACGAGTCTTGACATTATTCGTCCCCTCATCCGATTTGTCAGATCCAATCCAATCGAAGTTGATTTTCACTTTTCCGCCAAATTTCACGGCTTCGGACTACGCAGTCTTGTGCGCACGCCCATTAGTACAGAGTGAACCTGTCGTTTACGAACTGTGAACCCCGTCCGGGCGGAGTTTGTCTGCCTTGTCTGTTTCATCTTCGTCGTTTGCCGAAGTACTGACGCCAGCTACCGATGCTGAGGTTCGCCTAAGCCGGTCTACTTGAACGCCCAACTCCCGTAACGACGACTCACTGAAGAGCGACATCGCTGCCGCTTCAGTTGTCGATTATTATTCTTGCTAATTGCTCGCTTTTCGGTTCAGTTGTTTCTTTTTGCGGATTCTTTTGACCCAGTGGGAACATGGTTCCACATCAGGAGGTCGTCTCCAGGTTAGACGCAGCCAACTACTAATCGAAAGCGCACCCTCCCTCTATTCGCTCTGTCTCACTCTTTGTGGCACACTACAGATCACGGCCTTATAGCACCGATCGGCGTTGCCTTTTAACCTGTTCGTAGATTGTTTATCGTCGTACCTGTTCGAGCCAGCCACACTGTACACCCACCCATTCACCCACCCACCCAGTCAAAATCAGTTGTCCGTCTAGCGAGAATAGGGCAGATATTCGTCGATACGTAGAATACAGATCACACTCGATGCCCAGTGGTCCTAACTAGGCTCATCAGCTTAGTCACTGAGTATGTTCGAAGGCTTCAGTTGTCCATCGCATGATCGGGCAACGAAACTGTTTTAGTTAAAAGGGTTGTTTAGAGGCGTGGGTCGCTAACCCTTCGCCGTTGGTGAACTGTTGTTGTTTCTGCTGTTTCCGCAGCGCGTGGTCAGTTGCTGTTCTTCGGACTGCAGAAGGTTGGTTCCTTGAACGGTCTCTTAATATATACGCCCCTCGCTTATCCTGAAATCCTTCTAACCATGATTTTTGGCTTCAACTTGTTGTTTTGAAGAACAACTGCGATGATGAAAGCTACGCGTTAAGCAGATTTATTTTGTACTCGTCGATGATCAAGAGGCAACGACGACACATTTCAGCGCCGCTTCAGGACTGAACACAATCTTACCGAAAGATAGGCGACTAAACACTCAAACATCAAATAAACATACATCATTGCATAGGAATATCTTACATTATTTCAGAGAATCAGGCCATTGCTTATGTGTTCCCCAATGGGCCATGAGACGACCGTTTCAGATAGGGTTGTAGAGGTCTAACTGCATTCTCTGGTAATTCTGTACACTTCAAGCGTCCTTCTATCGAACAAAATCTCGTTTAGCTCGGGCTCCATCTCATACAACTGCCTGTGCATAACAACCTATCGACGTGAACAAATCGAATCAGGGGGGGGGG